>JASCZW010006585.1:0-89437 GCA_034211315.2 Aedes japonicus
TTCCATTGACTGAGAGAATAAACAGAAAAAAAAATGGAAAATTGTACCGGTAAATAATGGCATTGAACAGAGTTACGAGTTATTCAAACGGGTGCGTCCCAGTTCGTATGGTTCGGAATCGATGGTTGCTGAAGCAGGGAGAATTTTCTCGGAAGATCCTTTGACCTCGTACCAAGCAGGGAGCGGATCAGTGCTGCAATTAATTTCTTTTTATCTATTCTTCCCTAACTTCCGACGACACGAGGAACAAGGCCGGAGAGCACTTTCCGGCGGTGCACGTGGCGATGGGAAATGCGTTCTAAGAAATTGGGATAACGTCATAATTGCAAGTGGAGAATTTACCACTCTCCACTTCAGTTGTGTGAGATCATAATGTCATGCAGGGTACAAAAACACAGTGTAAATCGGTTAAAATGAATTATGGGAATCAGCAGTAGCGCAGCCGATTATATGTTGTATTTACATTATTTTACTAGTCGACCTTTGGCAATGTTTGTCACAGTTTGTAGTTTTTTTGTCTCATAATTCATCATCTTAAGCATCTAATGCAGCACACTGAAAATTTAAATTCGTAAAGTAGCTTGCACGCGTTTCGTAAACTTGGATTTTGTACATAGAACAAATGTTTCGTATATTGTATGAAACATTCATAATGCTTTTTATCTGGTGGAATGCTATCATAACACCTTTTTGTAAAATGCACGAAATGAACTTCGTGATGACCAGCCAATCGCTGTTTCTCTTTTATAGAATTTTGCACGATGACGTCACTAGTGACCGTGTGGTTCATCCTGATGAATGGAATTCAGTTTTGACAGGTATTCGTGGTTTGTTTGTTTTCGAATTCAAACAGATGAAATAAACAAACCACGGACTCCTGTCAAAAGAAATTCATCCGATTCATTTTGCGAGGTTATGTTAGGTTGGTGTAAAACTCATGCATAATGGTGTTTCTGCTGGTATAAGTGGGAATAATTTATCTAACCCAAAATAAAAATTAAAGCGCTGTCGAGAGCTATAACTTCATGCTCATTAATCAAGCTTATTCTCACGAGTCAGCGTGGCCTAGTGAGATCAACCATGGATGCAGAATCAGCGCTTTCCAAATATTCAGGTTCGAACCCCATGTCAGAAACATTATAAAACGCTGGGCAACTCCATGTGGTTGCTCTTTTTTTGTCAATTACATTTTGAGTCGATAAAGTAGATCTGTCAGTCCTTCATGCAACCACCAGAGAGACGTTTCTTTTTAATTTGTGACCAAATATTCGTAGCTCTTCGTATTGTGTTCGTACAATGTACGAATGTTCTTTCTGTGTCAACAAAAGATTCGTGCTTGACAGTTGCGCGTGTGCCATTAATTACGAATATATCTTCATAAAAAGAACAAATCAGTTTCGTTGCTGAAAACAACGAAAGGATTTGTGAGCATTACCTTCGATTTTGTAATATACACTAAAATTAATTTTCAGTGCAGGTGATGCTTTCGCATATGAATTATTTGTTGATTCTTGCAGGTTATATACACAATAAAAATCATTAAACTATGTCAATGTTACCTCGGCTTCGAAACTCGACTAGGACTTACCAACACCATCTCAAAATCGAATGAATTTTAATATGTATCAAGATTTTATCATTCTCAGCAAAGTTCATCTGGACTAACATGTTAAAAGGGTTGAAGATTTTCTTTTTAGATTTTTTTTTTAAGAACCGCTATCTCACAAATGCATATATTTTTACCCATGGACAGAAAAATACCATACCGCTTTTTTCCTTCCCTGAACAGTATTAAAACACCCACCAGCAGTATAAGTAGATCCGGAGCCTGTCGTTGAAGGAAATTCCGTTTTCCTTCGCTGCTACATCCCCCAATTGTGTTGGTTTTTTTTTAAGATTTGTCACAACTCCCAATTAGAGGGGGGCAAAATGGCTCACTAAAGACTGTATTCGATGAAATTTGGACACACGCAATTGTTTGTAACTTTTTAGCGTGTGGGTGAAAATTATTGAAATTTTAACTGAATGTATTACATTGTGTTGTGTAATGAGTTTCGTGGAAATCGGTCGAGTGATTTCAGTGATGGCTTCGAATGAAGAAATAGTGCGCCAACAAATTTTGGGCACTCACTTCGAAAACCCAAACGCTTCTCATCTATGGATCGGAAAACAGCTCGAAATCGCACATTCAACCGTTCTCATGTGATCAAAACGTTCAAGGCCCGTAAGACAACCAAGCGGAAAAATGGTAGTGGCAAAAAACGTGGCACATCAAATCCGGAGAAGGCCAGGATGGTATTGAACCAATTTAAGCGTTATCCCAACATTTCGATCAGGGATGTTGCGAAAATGGCGAAAGTTTCAGTTTGTTTTGTGCAGACAACAATGAAACGATCTGGATTACATGTGTACAAGGTCCAGAAGGCACCGAACCGGAGTGATAAACAGAACTTGGTGGCCAAAACTCGTGCAAGAAAACTGTACAGAGAGTGGCTCACAAAACCGTTCTGCATTGTGATGGACGATGAGACCTACATTAAAGCCGACACCAAAGAAATGCCAGGACAGGACTACATCGCCACCTCTAAGTTGGCCGTTCCGGAGAGTGTACGGAAGAAGAAACTGTTGAAATTCGCCAAAAAATTCCTTGTCTGGCAAGCGATCTGCGGATGTGGCAAAATGAGTCAGCCCTTCATCACCTCTGGGACCGTCAACGGACAAATCTACAAGGACGAATGCCTCCAAAAACGAATTCTGCCCTTCTTGAGATCTCACGATGGCCCGACACTGTTTTGTGGGCTGTTCATAAACCACGTAGACAATGAAGGGGGGGGGGGGTCGAAAAAGTCTACGTTTGTCTAAGATGGGGGAGGGGGGGATATACCAAAAGTCTAGGTAGACATTTTTTTGCTCTCTACAAAACGGATATTCATACCTTCCACGCAGAGAAAAATACCGTCATAATAATCCTATTCCAGGTTAATCCAAACATAAAATTAGTTTATTTTGGCCACAAACATAAACTTGATTTCTTTCTAACATGTTCTATGTTTAAAACCAACCCTAGTAGCACACTTGTTGCCATTCGGTTGAGATATCAGAAATATGACTTGCTAAGTCATAATCAAGTCACTACAACGAATAAAGGTCGTAGTGTTCTACGTGAGAAGTGACATCGATGTTTGAAATTATAACCGTATTGTTTATTTTCTACATATTAATGATACGACTAATAGTACGTTCACACTACTGCTTATATCACGTGATATAGCCTATCTTCATATTAGCATCTATACATCTAAAGACTGTCTTCATTAAATTTCGGACCCCAAATTAATAGCAGCAAAACAAAATTTACACATTATTAAAAAATACCGATTGTTTATTTCACAATAATAAATTTATATTTACATAAGAAATAGGTGATTAAGATGTTAATCCTTCTTTCTGTTAAATTCTCGAACTTCCTGTGGTAAACCTGCGATCAGGTTCCGTATGGTATCCTCGGAAACGCCCGCCGTGACGATTCTCCATCTTCTCTTAAAATCATTGGTGCCATTTGCTTTCTTCTTATTTTCGAAGAGTTTCCGCTTAACTAGAGCCCAGTACTTCTCTATTGGGCGAAGTTCTGGACAGTTTGGTGGATTGGCAGTTTTTGGCACGTACTTGACCTCTTGTACCTTATACCATTCCAGGACGGATTTCGCATAGTGACAAAACAGAACTGGAGAGTCGTGGTTACTGATAAATAATAGCAACCGCTTTTGCAGATATTATTTCTCGTACACATAGGGGAGAACAATACAAAACGCACTGGTGGGGTAGAATGACCCGACCCACTCAATAAATATGCTGAAATCTTCAAAGCTATAGCTTTAATGGAATGAAGCTTCATAAATTCTTAAATAAAACAGTATAACTGATAATTCTGTAGTACAACAAGGCACTAAATACACCAAAATATGATCAAAGTTGTAGAAATGATCCCGACTGTACCTCACATGTAAATAATAGAGTTAATCAAATAAGCTTTTACCACGCGTTAATATCCATGATTTATAATAAATTCACTTCACATCTATTGCACACCACAAAACTTCAAGATAGTATCAACACTTCACTATAATTTAACGTTTTTTCAGAATATTTAGACAAAACCATGCCAAACTAAAACCGGGGCAGAACGCACCGTGTCGTTATGTATATGTCTACACGCTTAGAAAAAAATACCCAGTGGAGCGGTTAAATGTATGAAGCCAACATTGGGTATAAATAACTTACTTCTGGTAAAATTCTACCCAAAAGTAAGTAAGTTTTAACCAATGGTAGATAAACACAATTATAATCAACGTGCTTCCCACACTTAACTGCTCCTTTAGGTACTTTTTTCTAAGCGTGTATATAACGAGGAGTTGGCAACATATCACAACGTTTTGCACAACGTCTTTATTCTACACCCATAGGCTGCTTGAGTACCAAACAGAGCAAAGAGGACATGGCGATATGTTTCAACTTTACACCTCTAATGAGTAACTTTTTGTAGCAGTGTTTTTACTTTTTACGGTACATGCGGTACAAGCGGTACATGCTATCCCAATAATGTGGTGTATAATATCCCAGTGTTGTGGTGCGTCTTACCCCTATTTTGGGGTGCATATTGAGCAATTAAACAGGCGTTTTACCCCGGTGACGTTTTGGGATCAAATTGGAAAAGGTTTAAAAAGTCATGAATAATCATCGTTTTGAATTTTAATCACATTTGATCTACAACGAAAACATCGTAATGCACCATACTCAATAACTTATTCGTAAATTTCAGCTTCCATTCCCTAGTTATTCACAATGTTGCTTAAACGGTGCGTTTTGTACCATCTTCCCCTACTTATTGATAGTGTCGGTAGAGACGAAATTTTTAGATTTTCAACCACAAGTGCATATGACCTGCCAAATCAAATATTTCTTCGAGAATTTGGACACCTTCTTTGTCCGGAAATACTTGGCAACGGCATTCCTTTGCATTGCGGTATAAAAAACAAGACCCTGTAGCTATTTAAAGTCTTCGAGTACGTATGTTACGTCGTCCATTGTGATACAAGAAACTGTTTGCAAAAAATTGGTGTCAAGCAACGACTTTTTGCAGCGAAATTTTGCATGTCATAACAGTTGGGCACCTTTTTCACTTTGTACGGCTACAGTCTTTGCCCCTGCTTCACTTTTTGTATGCATGATTTTAACTTCTCCGCCACATTTCGCACAGAAAAATTGGGATTTTTCTCAATAATGGCTACCACCTTCTTGTCCATTTATCGAGAGCATACTATTCGATATGTTCCACTTCCAACCTTCCGATCCACAGTCAAGTGCTGGCCAAATGATATGCAAACACATAACAAGGTACTTTTGGGAATTTTAGTTTCTTGGCAGGATCACGTACCGATAAATTCGTATTTCGCTGCCGTTCGTAAAAAATGCGTGTCCACTTGATTCGACGCCATTTTACCGAATGTAACAAGAATGTAAACATGTTGTACCACGAAATACGGGGTTGGAATAAGTCTACGAAACTCTCCGATGTGGGAGGGGGGGGGGTTGAAAGTTTCAAATTTCGGTCTACGTGGTTTATGAACAGTCCCTTGGCCGGATTTGGCATCTTACCACTATGATAATAATGTAGTTTTTGTACCAAAAGACGTCAACCCTCCAAACACTCCGGAACTTCGCCCAATTGAAAAATGTTGGGCAACCATGAAGGCAAAGCTCGTTAAAACTCCAAAACTGATAGAAAATGAACTTGAACTAAAGAAAGTGTGGTTAAAATTAAGTAAGCATGTCGGTCCTATCATTGCCCAAAATTTGATGAAAGGGGTCAAGGCAAAGGTGCGGGCATTTGGGTTGGGAGAAGAGGTTCAATAAACCAATGATGTCAAAACTCAACCATTTAGTAGTACTTTATTTCCAGAAATTTTGAAAAGAATCGGGCTCAAGAGAAAATTTTTGGTGACCTATTTGTGTGTCCAAATTTCATCGAATACAGTTTTTATAACGAGCGGCTCCGAACAGTTCCGCTCATTAAAGTGAGCTTGTTCTTCAGAGTCGTTCATTTGCTCTTTTCGTAGCACTTGGCTTATTCGGATCATTTTTGTCTTGAGATTTTTGAAAAAAAAAAATTCGATTTTTTTTACAGTAATTACAATTTACGATATATGTTTCGCGGTTAGCCTACTACGTTTCTCACCAACTACTTAGTTATTCTGCTTTGGTAAAAATCCGTTCACAAGGTACTGCGTTGCAGAAATGCACAACCGTTTCATCATTAGCTTGCTGATTTTCATACGAAGTATCAATATTCTTCCGCATTTTGTACACGAGACCTTGATTCGTCTCGTTGTAAACCTCTACATCTAAAAAACGTTGCTTCTTAAACCGCGCATCGAAAAAGATGGCTTCAGCGATTTGTTCATTCGGTTCTCTTTTCCCGAACTGCTTGATGAGACCATTTTGCAGTTCATCTACCAAATTTTAGGTATTTCGAGGACGAGAATCGTTTGAATTCAGTTTGATCGGTTTCCTTATGAATTCAGTGTTCAACACTGAGCGGACTAAGTACTGACGGTACTTGCGGGAAATTTTGAAAATGTGATAGCAAAATATCCAAACCAAATTGAGTTTTTCTTACAGTTTATCATGCTCCAAAGCATTTGCGCATTTAATTATGGTATGCTGATTATTGGCATGGTAAGAGCCAAAAATTAATATTCATTTAAATTGTGCGTGTTTAGCAACAACAAAAAACAAAATTGAAACTCTTTGATTGTTATTTTTTGTATTCTTCCCAGCGCAGAAGTAACGATCTTTGATGAAGTTTTGCAGAAGCAGATTATTTCTTATCTCCATCCGAAGTGGAGTGGACAGTAATTTTATTGCTAGAACGAATAAAAAAATGTATTGATAGTTCCGTATAGGGCAACGGCAGGCCTTGAAATTGAAAGATACAAGTTTGAAAACGAGCGGAGGGCATTTTAACGGTAGTATCCGATCAGGCACATAACCCTTTACCATACGTCCCCATGCAGGGTAGGCAAGGGAGAGGGAATCTCCTTGACTGGTAAAAAGTTATACAACCGATCGGGCTCTTATACTACCCATTGTTTTTTTCTGGTTCTAGCGATTTGTACCTCTCCCAATACTGCCTAATACGGGTGAGAAATTATCTCCCGCTGTTGGGTTTATTTTTAGCATGCCCCGCCTAGTATGACGAGAAGACCAAATGTGTGAAATAGGCGACAAATCGCTAGAACTAGAAAATAGCAATAGGTAGTATAAGAGCCCGATCGGTTGCATAACCTTTTGTCAGTCAAGGGGATTTCCCCCCTGCATGGGGTAGTATGACAAAGGGTTATGTGCCTGATTGGATACTATCGTTCAAATGCCCTCCGCTCGTTTTCAAACTTGTATCTTTCAATTTCAAAGCCTGCCGTTGCCCTATACGGAACTATCAATACACTTTTTCTTCATGTCTATTCGTTCTAGCAATAAAATTACTGTCCACTCCTAGCGCTTTGCATGGAGATGAGAAATAATCTGCTTCTGCAAAACTTCATCAAAAATTAAAACTAATCTTCTCGATAAATCAATTATGAATTTCCTGAAAATTGGTGGAATTCACTCAGGTTATCTAAAAGAATGCCAAAATTGGTCTCCAATCTGCTGCAGTTTGTATTTGTTTTCCACATTTCAATGATTTCATATATTTCAATATGGTGATTGAAAGAAATCACAGTTTTGCCAAAAAGCCAATTTATCTTCGCAATGGCTACTATAAAACTATTTGGTCATTTGGTGACTTCCCTCAATGCCAATTCACCGTTAAATGCATTTACTGGCGGCAAAATGGTTTCAAAATGCTTTATCAACTGACCATAATAAGGTAATATGAATGAGTGCTTAAAAGGGCATTTCAAAACAGCATTTTACGAGTTCACAAAGTCAAAATAAAACTTTTGATAGGAGTAGAAGGAACATTAGAAGACAAGATTTCAAAATAGTTGTAAAAAAACTGTGTAGGTTCTCATAAACCTGACTAAAATATAAAACCAATAAAACCAAATTGATTTCCATTGGCGTTCGTAAAACTTTAATAAAACATCTTCTTCCTTAGCCAGTTTTCTGATCGAAAGAAAGACCATTGACGGCGTACCGTTTGTGCTCAATCCGTTTTCATTGCTCGAGATGAAGATCACGCATTTTCAAACTTCCGTGCGAAAAAGTGACAACATCAGTTTAATTTGGATGTAAACAGCAGGACGCAGCCAAAAGTTGGTTGAACACTGCGCGTATTTTAATTTGACGTCAAATCATTAGTGTATTTATAATTATCGGAACAGTCTATACAACTAATTAAATTTATGATTTTTGTTGAAATGAAGTGATGCAAAAATTAATCGAAAAATAACAAACATCAAGAACCAGAGACCAAATTTCAATGTTATTTAAAGCACATGATTCTTTGGATTGAATTGGATTGAAAGTGGGAACTAATCAGTGCATGGCAGCTTACATTCATAACTTAACTACCATTAATGAATAGCTCGAATCTCTTACCAAGCCCTCTTCATCACGAAGTCCAATTCAACCTGCATCGATGAAAGGGGTAGAAGTTGTATCGGGAAATCAAGAATGGCCAGCAGTGCATAGGAGACCGCACTCGAATTCCATTTATTCTACACCGAAGGGAAGGTAGTTTTAATGAATAACAACTGTACTCTGTACCAATAACCCCAGCCATAGTGCCACGGTGCTGTGTTTTAGCAGTTCATCGAAAGTGCAAACGGGATGGTCATTTTTCAGTCTGACCGTGGTTAGCCGCATGCTTCTGGTCACTCAGTGCCGGCGTCAAGTGCGATCCTGACTCGGCATGTAGCGTGTAGTGCAGTTTACATTAACTAGCTCGCAGAACTACAATCCGCCCATTTGCATATAAAATGGTAGTTGGTGGTGAAAAGCGCATCTCTTTGTATGCCAGTTGGAATAATATCGGGGGAAGTTATAGAGTGGTTGGGTTGCAGTGCAGGTCTAGGAACGAATTCGAAACTTGATTTTAATGATGCACAGTTTCAGAGTTGTTCACTATTCACTCGTTCCGAAGCGTAGTTAGTAGGAAGAATTTATTTGCAACGAGTTTCAGCAGAATGAGCTCGACACCACCAAAACTCACGCGATGATTTGTGGGTTTGGGTAGTTTAAAACGCTTACCAATTCTGGGGCCGAACGGATCTTCACGCCAAAAGGTCATATATTAAATCTGCTGAGCTTTGTTCTCGGACTTCCCCCGGCAGCGACGACGACGACGATGAGGACGGAAACGAAAGCTGTGAAATAACGAAAGCGCCAAGTGCTACCGGAAGCCGGTCGGTTGGTCTCCTTCTTAGCGCGAATTGTTGGCACCGACAGGCAAATATTAAAAGTGTACGCTGCGAAAACAACGGCTTTCCGCCTGATCCCAACCCGGCGGGAAGTGTGCAAATGAAAGGACCCCGTGAAAAAAATGAGGAGAAACCATGTAGAAACGTAATAATAATTTAATGACAAAAGTCGACGATGGCTGCGGATTCATATATAATATTCTACCACATCCTGCGGCTTGCAGCGTGGAAAGGGTGGTCCAATTTACCCGAATAACGAGAAATACCCGTTCCCGTCAGATTCGCACAGAACGAATTACAGAGATTCCATTTTCTTTCACAATTTCTCCTCATCGGACAGTGGGAGAATTTCGCGCGGAAAACTTCCAGTGATGAAGTTTAGCTTGGGATCCTTCCTCCCAGTGTTCGTTAATCTCTACAGAAGACACAAATCAGTGCAGCGAATTTGAGATGGAAAAAAAATAGTAAAAATTTATCCACTCCTAAAGTCGAGTCTCCGCTTTTCTTTTTTTTTTTTGTCATGTGTGTGTGTTTGAGTGTGGAGGCACACCCACAAAAAAGGCTGAGCATAACAAAGGGCACTTTCCACCGGGGCGTATTTCCGCTCATTTTTGCGGCTGGCGCGAGGAAGATCCGGTGCCGTTTTGGCGTGGGTTGAATCTTCGCGATTTCGGACTGCATTGGTTGGGGAATTGTTCTGGAAATTCCTGCCTAATGATGGCTGAGGTTGGTAGTTTACTGGAAGCTTATGATTTGTCTTCAAGGGCAGGTGTGGAAAGGATTTCTAGTCGATTCTTATCTGGAAATTATTGCTGAATAATGTGGAAGTATTACGAGGTATTTCGAGCAACGAAAATGTTGTTTAGCTTAGCTTAACTTAGCTAAACTGTCTGCACGTAACAATCGTTGCTACAACATGCAACAATGGTTGATTGTTCGTAATCAGTAAAATTACATAACTAATCATGATTATTGGATCGCAGTATGCTTTGACCGCGAGTTGACGTTTATGTTTTAGCTCGTGTCATTTTACTTTTCACTCGTTTCCATTAAGTTGCGCGTATGTGTTTGCATTTGGAGCCCAAGAAACGAGGACGACAATGATTCTACGGTAATTACAACAGCAGCAGCATCATCAAAACGGATTCCACCTCCGGGAGAGGAGCAAGCATCAGCACCCGGTTTCTTCCTTCAAAGACGGAAGGCTGTAACCCCTGACCAAAGGCAAGCAGATTGATTCTGACTTCGTGAACTTCTGGAAGGAGTACGAGAGATCAAGAACAGTAATGAATAGTGGACATTGAACAGATAAGTACAACCTATTTTAAATAGCTTCATGCTCGGGTGTTTTGATGGCATTATTTGGTAAAGTAGGGAGGATGTGGGATACAAGCAAAAAGTTGTGCAAAGTTTCTCTTTCAGCATTGTAGGTTATGTCATTCGGACTTATTTTGACATTGCGTGAAATATTTCAAATCAAACTTTCAAAGCTCTGAACGCTCAAAATCACCTCTCTTTCTTTTGTATTTGTCTTACTCAGTTTTCATAGGGAGTGGATCAACTCAACCTTTTAGTGGATCCACTTTTTGCGAAGATTGAGTGACATTTCCATCTAAAGCCTTCAAATGGTGAGTTGACAATCAGAAAGGAGGGTCGCACCTGCCTCCGGTCCTTACAAGTTCCTGCCTCACGACTCCGCGAGTCATGTGATCACAAAGGACTGCCAGCTGAAACATAGATTAAGAGTATGGAGCTCAATTAAAGGCTCAATTTGTTCCTCTTGCGCACAAATTGGGAACACCTTTTTTAGTTGCGTTCCCAATCTGTGTTTACAGTTCAAATAGATATGGCACCACGCAAATACATGAACTATTAAGAGCCTCAGCTTGCAAATATGGTGGCAATGGCCAGAAAGGGTACCTCCATCCTTAAAGCTGCTACTTCCTTCCATATTCCGGATAGCACAGTTCGTAGAAAACTGACCACAAGGCGGTTGGAGAAGATCCCCGTAATTTTAACTTAAGAGGTAGAGGAGCGCATAGTTAAATGGATCACCGATATTGTCAAGGTTGGATTCCCAATAGACACTCAGCGTTGACGTGTGTAGCTTCCTTTTTACGAATATCAGCTAGGGAAACTCCATTCAACAACGAGATTCCAGGCCGTAAGTGGATGAAGCTTTTTCTCAAACGTCATCCGAACAGAAGTCGACGAATCCCAAGTGAACTTTCCTAGCAGCGATCTAACGTTATCGAGCAGAAAATTCGGTAGTGATTTGAAGGTGTGAGAACATAGTTGGAAAGAAACTATCTGGATCATGTTATACAAAATGCCGAGTGTGTGTTTAATAACGATGCCGAAGTGTTAGCGCAAACAGGTGAACTTTACGACGAGAAGCTTGCCGAACATCGATGATACCGGGTATGCGGAGTGTCCGGAGAGACTTTCCCGAGTCCTAGAGCGATGCCGACAGTAGACAATTGAGAGGTGGTAAGTGCTCTCAAAAACGCGGAGCAAAACAGGTAATTGTTATCCCCTGAATTATATGAACTATATTATATGATCTCATCACTTTTCACGCTATGCTAATCCGATCACTACTACATGAATATTAATGTATGTGTGCTATGATGAAGACGTCGTTTGGCTACAGTAACCTTTATTCAGTAAAATGGCGTCGAATCAAGAACGCGTGCGCGAAGCAATTTTGCACAAAAGAGTGGAAAATCCAGATATGTCGCACGGCGATATTGCCAAGTCTTTAAAAATCGCAAAATCGACGGTTACTAAAGTGCTAAAAAACATTCAGCAGCGTTTAACTTTAAAGAGAAAGGTTGGTTCCGGAGGTAACCATAATTTTCGTTTCGTCGCGGAGAGGAAGAAAGTGATTAAAGAATTTAAGAAGAAACCGAATATCTCCGTTCGTGATGTGGCGAAAAAAGTGAAAATGTCTCCATCGTTCGTCCAGAAAGTGAAGAAAAGTGCAGGCTTGAAATCATTCATAGTAGGTGTTGCTCCAAATCGTAACGACAGCCAGAACAAGAGCGCAAAATCTCGATCGAGAAAATTATATGACACTATGCTGAAGGAATACGACTGCATAATATTGGACGACGAAACATATTGCAAAGCTGACTTTAAGCAGATACCGGGACTACAGTTTTATACCTCGTTACAAAGAGGAAATGTTGCTGATCGTTTTAAGCAAAAAAAAATTGTCGAGATTCCCAAAAAAAAAATACCTCGTATGGGTTTTAAGTGGCGAACCAGCACAGGAGGCTGCAAGCTACGATAATGAAGATAAAAAAAAAAAAAAATACCTCGTATGGCAGGCAATATGTGGATGCGGTCTCAGAAGCGACATCTTCATCACGACTGGCACTCTAAATGGACAAATTTACGTAAAGAGTGTCTGAATAAACGACTGTTGCCGTTCATTCGGGAACACAACGGTTCGGTGCTGTTCTGACCTGATCCTGGCATCTTGCCAAGTATTGGTACATTGCTAATGGCTAAGGTCTGGTCAAGAGAATCATCGAAAACGAATAGCGTAGCAATTGATGAGAAAAGCTTCAGGCGTAACTGGCAGAAAGCTGCAAAATTGGTGACGAATGACACTGTGCAAAAACTGATGGAAGGTGTCAAACGAAAGGTGCGGGCATTTGGATATAACAGGTCAAATTGACTTAACTGTGTATGTTTTATATTTGTATTTTTATGAAGTCTTAAATAAATGATTTACTTTTGATTTTCTCATATTTTCCATTTAATACCACTAATTTCCCGTTGACTACTTTTTGATGTGCACGCAGAAAATTCAATGTTTCTTTTTATCTGTGTAAGGAAGACAAAGGTTGTACAAAATTAAATTGCACCGCTTTCAAAAGGCTGTAACTCTTTACCCGTTGGGTAATTTCTATTGACATTTTAGGTGGAATTAGTTCATTGTGTATTTGTGTACGCAGTGTAAGTTTCACTAGCAGATGTGCAATCGTTGCAAAGATGGAGTCGGAAGAACAGCAGCAGTGCAAAGAAATTTTGCGCACGTACCTTGAAAATCCAGATCCTTCTCATCGTGCAATCAGCAGGAAGCTGGGAATGGTACATTCTACGGCGTCTCGTGTTTTAAACAGTGTTGGTGACTGCCGCAAAAATCGGCGAAAATTATTTATTGTTATCCGTGCTTGAAACAACCACATCGATAAATGTATTGGTAAAGGCATCATACGCAGAAACTCAGTGAGTGAACAAGATTACACGTTTTGTAGATTACTTCATTCCACCACCCCTAGTAGCACACTTGTTGCCATTCGGTTGAGATAACATAAATTTGACCTTCTAAGTCATAATCAAGTTACTACAACTAATTATGATCGTAGTGTGCTACTTGGGACGCAAGTCAAATGGACAACAGCTCTGCCTACTTGTGATTCACTCTTCGTTGATTGAATGGCTATGGAAATACGACCCGGTAGGATCACCAGATGACAATATTCGAAGACGGGAGATGATAGTATTCATTTGCACAGAATCACTCATTGTGTTTAAGGGCTTATGCTGAATCACAGCTGCTGCTTATGCTTGATGACAGTCATTACCTCAACATTTAGAATTGATATTACTCAGAGTCGGTACTAGATATTGAAAATTTAATAACAGCAACTTGTATGCTTTTTTTTCCTCTGTTCGGGACATAAACCACTGCGACCAGTAATTTGATCTATTGTAGGGGTAGTTTGTATGCTTACTTGCTGTGAGCAATCTGATAGAGTTCGATTCGATGTTCATTCACTACACAGAAAAAAATAATTAATTTTAACAAGCGTGTAAAATTTCCGCTCGTTTAATTCCAAGCCAAAGGAGGCGTGAAAAACGCAATTGGTTGTAGTCCTTGATGCGCCATACAACAATGTTTGCAATCTTTCATACAACAGGCTTGATTCAGGCGTTATCTGGCTTAAATTTACACAAAATATCCCATTATTTTCTGCCAAATCTAGCATTCCCTTTATGTGCATTAGAAACGCAGAAAATTTAATGTTTCTTTTTATCTGTGTAACAATCAAGATTTATAAATTTGAAATAGCAAGGTGAGTTTGCGAGAGCGAGATAAAAGATAGGAAAAAAATACATGGAGCAGCGATTCACCTTAAGTTCGAATGACAGTGTTGGAAGTTTTCTTAAGTATGTACCGTCTGGGAGAAATCAGCCTACTCAATTATATATATTTTTTAAATTTCCCTGCCACACGTATCCGATAAGTCGTGACAATTTTTCTGGACTATGGACACAATGTGTTATGCATACCTTATGAATTTTATGTCACATTATATGCAAAAAAAAAGTTGAAGAGATAATATCCATATCGTCCATTATCGTTCGTTGAACTAACATTTGCTTATTTTCTATTTCAACAAGAATGCATTATAAAAAAAAAAAAAAACAATGAAATAACAATGCTCGAACAACAAATTTACCTACCTGTTTCATTTTGAAAGCACTTAACGTGACAATTTTATGCCAAAAAAGCAAAGCTTGCTTTGATTTGATCCCCAATGGAACACGGTTGTAAATTTACGGCATAAAAAACGATATTTTCAACGTTCTGCTATTAAGCAAAATCAAAAAAGACCATTCCCAAATTTTGCTTAAATGTACTTTGAGATATACTTATTTAACTGGTATATATAGCTATCGGTTTTACTTGCGCCTTTTTGAAATGTAACGCTTGAATATATGGCTTGTGAAACAACAAAAATGGTGATAATTTTTCACAGAAAAGTTGTACGAGTATTATGTCTTGGGAGCAAATGTGTATTTTTATGTGAACTACAATCACTCTAAATATAGTAGGCCTGAAAAATAGATATTTTTCAAAATATGACAGAAATTCTGATTTTTGGCTTTTGTTTCTTTAAAAGCGCTGTATCTCAAAAAATAGAAGAGATAGACACATATAATCTTCCACAAAGTTTGAATGCTTTTGTTGTTCCATAACTTTGTAGAAAATTCTGTATTTCTATCTATCAAAACAAAAAAGTTTGATAGTAAATTACTTTATTGGTGAAATTAACAAACTAAAATTTGTTCAGAAGACATCAATACGCTATCTCTTATATTATTTGAGTTATTAATTTATTCCACCTAATTTTTCGCCCTGGACCATAGTGCAGTGGGAGAATTTCACGCGGAAAACTTCCAGTGATGAAGTTTAGCTTGGGATCGTTCCTCCCAGTGTTCGTTAATCTCTACAGAAGACACAAATCAGTGCAGTGAATTTGAGATGGAAAAAAATAGTAAAAATTTATCCACTCCGAAAGTCGAGTCTCCGCTTTTTGTTGTCATGTGTGTGTGTTTGAGTGTGGAGGCACACCCACAAAAAAGGCTGAGTATAACAAAGGACACTTTCCACCGGGGCGTATTTCCGCTCATTTTTGCGGCTGGCGCGAGGAAGATCCGGTGCCGTTTTGACGTGGGTTGAATCTTCGCGATTTCGGACTGCATTGGTTGGGGAATTGTTCTGGAAATTTCTGCCTAATGACGGCTGAGGTTGGTAGTTTAATGGGAGCTTATGATTTGTTTTCAAGGGCAGGTGTGGAAGGAATTTCTAGTCTCCTCTTGTCTGGAAATTATTGTGGAATTATGTGGAAGTATTGCGAGGTATTTCTTGCTACGAAAAAGTTGTTTTCAGCTTAGTTTAGCCCTGACATACTGCAGGTATCAATGGGTGCTACTCCATCTGAATCAGTGAAATGGCATAATTAATCAAAGAAATCGACCATTCTCACTGTACACGTTTCAGTGACTCAATTTCTTTAACAACACTGGTCGACAGAGATTTTTGACCCACTGCTCCTTGCCAGTTTCCGTAAGCATGAGTCCCAAAACCACTGAAAATCGTATTTTGATCTCATGTGATTTGAGTTTGTTTTTTCACAAAAAAGAAATTTTGGATATTTTTAGAGAACTACTTTAGAGAACTTAACTCCCTTCATCAGAGTTGTTAGTCTAAGAAATTTAAGAAAAAATGATTCTGGAGCATTTACTTTTAAGCTGAGGCAGTTATGTGAGTAGTTCTCCAAAAATATCAAAATTTCAATTTGTGATGTCATTTGGTTAAAAAAAAATCAAATCACATAAGGTCAAAATACGATTTTTGGTGGTTTTGGGATGGTAAACTTAAGAGTTCAAATTATCTCACTACGCGGTGCTAGAATGCATGTAAACTTACTCTATAAACTGAATCTCGACATCACATCCTTGACATATACACTGAACCAAATAATCTTTTAAACGATAAGGTTCAACTTATAAACGATGCTTTGGAATTTCATAAGGCTGACTTATGAATGATTTTGTTTAACCCGACGTTGTTCTTGTACGCCTCTAAGCTTTCCTGATTATAAGTGTTGATATATACAAGTGGGCCAGTCACTGGACCCACAACCTCAACGTTCAAGGTTCGAATCCAGGTTGCTCCATATTTTTATTTTTTCAACATCATTATATTTCATAAGATAAATTTATGAAATTTATACTGATTCCTTATAGCAAATAATCATAATGTAATCTTATGAATATCGAAAGTTTATTTCGCTGAGTGTAGTAATTTGGCGTCTCGACGATGTTTGATTGATTGAGGCCTACGTGGCGCTGGTGTGCATGTGAACTTTGAGTATATAAACCTGTATTTTGAGAACTAGATCGTGTATAAATTTACTGTTTTCAGAAAAGCTAGCGGCAAAATTATGAGCTTCCAGACGTTTGACTCAACAATTCAGAACTTTCTCATTCTGAGGCGCTAGTGTGCAAGTAAACTCACTGTATAATCTGGATCTCGAGATTATCTACAGACGGTAAAATAGCATCTTCGAAAAAGATATTCGAAGGCTCAGGTCTTTTTAAATTATGTTTTTAAATTATGTACATCAGAATTCGTCCGCTGCGTGGCGCTAGTGTACATATGAACTTTTTGTAATATCTGTATTTTGATACCAGGACTTTGTATAAATTCATTGTTTTCAGGAAATTTATTCGGGTAACCATGATCTTTCAGACAGTCGACTTCATAGTTCAGAATTATTTCACTGCGTGGCGCTGATCTGCCTGTGCACTATGTAAAGCATCTTTATCGCTAGTGCATATAAGCGGTCGATTACTCCAATATGGGTATTTTTGATACGTTCTCCTGAAAACTTCGGGTGAATCCTTCAGAGAAGTGAAAACTTCGGGTGAATCCTTCAGAGAACTTTCAACTTTCAACTTCACGTTCAAAATTCACTCTAAGTCACAAAACTTAGAGTTAGTACTACTGAGAACTTCATAGAAGTTCTGCAGAGAACTTCAGGGAATTAATGCAGCAAAGTTCAGGGAAGTCCTGCAGAGAACGTCAAGGATGTTCTGCAAAGAACTTTCGGGATGTTCCGCAGAGAACTTCATGGAAGTTCTGCAGAAAACTTCAAAGAAGTTCTCCAGAGAACTCCAGGGAATTTTTTCAGGGAACTTCAGGTACGTTCTGCAAAGAAAATCTGGAATGTTCTGCAGATAACTTCATAAAAGTTCTACAGAGAACTTCAAGGAAGTTATGCAGAGAACTTCAGGGAAGTTCTGCAGAGAACTGAAGGAATATTCTGCAAAGAACTTTAAGGAAATGCTGCAGAAACCTTAAGGTAAGTTCTGATGAGAAGTTCAGGGAAGTTCTGCAGAGAAAATCAGGGATGTTCTGCAGAGTACTTCAGGGCTGTTCTGCAGAGAACATTTCAGAGAACAACAGAGAATTTCAGGGAAAATCTGCAGAGAGCTTCAGGAAACATCTTCAAAAAACTTAAGGGAAGTTCTGCAGAGAACTCCAGAGAAGTTATGCAGAGAAAATCAGGGTATTTCTGCAGAGAACTTGAGAAAATTTCTGCAGAAAACTTAAGGGATGTTCTGCAGAGAACTTCAAGGAAGTTTTACAGAGGACTTCAGGAAAGTTCTACAGAGGACTTCAGGAATTTCTTCAGAAACTTCAGGGGAAGTTCTTCAGAGAGCTTCCAAGGAAGGTTCTTGAGAGAACCTACAGGGAAGTTCTTCCAGAAGGGAGGCTTCAAGGGAAGTTCTGCAGAGAACTTCCAAGGGGAAGCGCTGCAGAAAGCTTTAGGGAAGTTCCTCAGAGAACTTTACGGACGTTCTGCAAAGTACTGCAGAGATCTCAAAGGAAGTTTTGCAGAGATCTTCAAAGAGATTTTGCAGGGAATTTCAAGGAAGTTCTGCAAAGATCATAAGGAAAGTTATGCAACGAATGTAAGAGAAGTTCTACAGAGAACTTCACGAAAAATTTTCGGAGAACATCAGGGAAGTTCTGCAGAGTACATTAGAAAAGCTCTACCGAGGAATGACAGGGAATTTCTGCAGAGACTTAAGGAAATTTCTTCAGAGAACATCAAGGAAGTTTTGCAGAAAACTTCAAGGAAGCTCTTCAGAGAGCGTCAGGAACCTTGTGCAGAAAACTTCAGGGAAGTTCTTCAGGGAACTTCAGGGAAGCTCGTCAGAGTACATCAGAGAAGTTCTTCAGGGAACTTCAGGGAAGTTCGTCTGAGTACTCAGGAAAGTTCTACAGAGGATTTCAGACAAGGTGGATAAGTTCAGGTTTTTATTTGAAAACGGCTTTCGTACTTCTGGTAGAAATTCTCACCAGAATTATCAGCTTTGAAATAGAATATGAAACAGAGTACATAGTGCTTTTAGATTTTTTTCGATACTACTTTGTTCTCAAATTTTCCAAAATGGCGGTTCGATTAACATTATGAAACCTTTGCTTGACTGCCAAGGGGTCTCCCTTAGCTCAGTGCTAGAGACGGCAGAGTTCGAATCCCGGTTCGATCATGGATTTTTTCGGCTTGGAAAATTTCTCGACGTCCTTCGGCATGAAGCATGATTGCACTTTCCACACAAGTAAACTGATGCAAAAATGGTAATGATTTAGAAAGCTCTTAATTAATAACTGTGAAAGTGTTTCTGAAATACTTTGTTGAGAGCAGGCTAAAGCTCATTCAAGGAGCGTCAAAACCAAGTAGAAGCTTGACTACTCGACAGAAATATATGTACAGACTTAGATTTTTTTTTTACAGAAATCTGTAAAATTTTACCGAATTCTCAACAGCTGAACGTTCGGTAATCCGATTTTACGGATTTCGGTGAAATTTTACAGATATTTGTAAAAAATTTACCGGATTTCGGTAAAATTTTACCGAAATCCATAAAATCGGATTACCGAACGTTCAGCTGTTGAGAATTCGGTAAAACTTTACAGATTTCTGTAAAATAATCTGAGTGTGTAGGCAGTTTGAAATAGGCACCTGTTTTGCATAATGTTCAAAGTGGTGAAACTTTTCAGTGTGTGCGTTGATTTGGCTGAAACTTTCAAGATGGGACTTTTTGTAATTGAAAATTTGATGACAAAAAAATTCAAGTGATTCAAATTAACGAAAAGTGACGTTTATGTAACGTTTGCATTTAAAAAAATGGCCAAAAATTGCCGATTTTCCATGGCTTTACCTTCACCCGCACTGATGAAACTACCCATGCAGCATCAATCAAAGTAACCCATGAGTCAGCAGACAAAATTTGACAGCTCTATCAGTCGAACTCTAACCGTGATGGCAAAAATAGTGAAGCTGCGTGCGCTTGACCGAGAGATCGGTTCAACCGGATAAACAGTGAAAAAGTACCTGGCAAACATGAAAATACATGTCAGAAGGTGGAAGTCGCGTCCACCGGTTTCGGAGCTGCAGGCAACGACGCAGCGGCAGCGACTGAATAAGATCGTCTACTCGATTTTCCCGGCGAATCGCGACGTGGCGGTGGTGATGAACGACGAGACCTATCTCACCCTGGATGGCAACGACTGGCAGGGCACTTCGTATTTTACTTACCCCACGACGGGAGTGAGCTCCAAATTGAAGTTTATTTCACAAACCGAGTTCCTCAAGAAGGTGCTGCTGTGGCTGACAATCAGCGAGAAGGGGATGTCAAAGCAGCTCTTCTTTCGGACTGGAATGGCCGTAAACGGGAAAATTTATAGTACAAAACAAGGGGCAAGACAGCTTTCTGATAAGTAACTTTTTCCTTCAAAATTACTTAGGATTCGTCAAATTTGCACACTTTATGATTTTCTTCTTCCCCAAGATATAGAGTGATGGGAATGCCAAAAAAATATGTGCGAAAACGAAAAAACAACTTCACTAATATTTGCTCCTGGCTTGAATTGGTCGGTGATAACCAATAACAGAAGTATGTTTACTGGGAAAACTTTTTATTATGGTATCGTAGTAGCACTCATTTCAGGCAAAATAGATCGCAGTATTTGGAAGAGGAATTGGGCTCCGAAGTAAAAGTTCCGGAGTCCAGAAGTGAATGTTCTGTAGGATCATTTTAAGATGCATACTTAATGGAGGAGGGGGGGCTGATGATGGCGCGACTATTTAATTTTCATACGGGGACGGGTTTAGGTGAATAGTAGATGGGAGCTAGCAATAAGTTGAGCTCGGGCTGGGGGATCGACACTAGTTCGAACCAAGCTGAAAATAACACAATCTACACAAATTATTATCAACTGCATATTAAAATGATGACTAGTGGGTAACGATTACCATAACGTTGATATGGTAACCTTTCATGAAAGAACTTTTTTGTTTTGATTATGCAATTTTACTGTCAAATCCAGTGAATGAGAGATGCTCATAACTGCTCAGAGTTACTCAGGATTGCTCAGTGTCTTGCCCCTAGGTACGAAATGCCTGCCGGAAGTTGCGTCGTTCATCAAGAAATACCATAAGGGCGAAGACGCGGTGTTCTGGCAGGATCTGGCGTCGGCCCACTACTCGAAGCGATCGTTGAAGGAGATGAAGCGGCTGAATATCGATGTGGTACCCAAGTCGGCGAACTCGCCCAACGTCCCGATCTTTCCGATTTTTCTTTGGGTCATAGGATCAACTTTAAACTTTCGATGATAATTTGTATCTTTCGCCGCATCACGGATGCTGCACAGATTCTTTGTGGCCAATCGGGTTTAAAGAGCAGTACTTACCAGAAACTGAGAATTGGGATTCTGTAAGACTTTTGGACTTTTTTTGGTTGCATAAATTTTCCACAATGTGATTTTGAAATCCGGGTCAATATGACCCGTCACAACATGTTAACACCTAAGGAAGGTTAAACTGTACCTATAAACTGTTGGAGGTTTTTTGGGCCTCAGAATTTTGCAGCCAGCAACTGTTTTTGGAAAAAATGTACATGTACCAACACTAATCAGAAGTATAAAGATAAATATATAAATAGAAGAAAAGTTTCGATTTTACGAAAGTGCCAATGATTCTTTTGACATTTTCGCTTCATCGGTACTCGTTTCAGCGAATAACGCGACTGTCACTTATTTTTCCATTCAGTTGGTTGTTAAAGTAAGTTGTTAAATGTTCTTTAGATCTTGGCTTTATGATAACCTTCGGGCTTAAACCCAATGAGCCGGTCCGAGAGAAGTGTTAGTGTACAAACCCCGAGCATCTTGCCAAATGAGTCTAATTTCACGTACCCATCTACAAATTGTAGATGTCTCTACCGTGCATAAACGAATGGGCCATTCATTGATGTGGCTGTTTTCCATTCCTTTGATTTCGATTGTATCGAATATAAATAATCATTACTTGAGAACGGGAATGCGGGAAAGTAAAACAGAGAGAGAGAGAGAGAGAGAGAGAGAGAGAAAGAGAGAAACGGAAGATAAAGGATGCTGAAGAGGAGAATATTTCTAGACAAAATCGTCAAAAGGTCGAAAGTAACAATTGTAAACAATGACTTAAAACATAAATTTCCTGGAAATGCCAGGTTGCTAACATCTGTATTCACTACTGACGAGAAGGTAATAACTCACTTTATCTGGTCCTGGTGCTATTTTATATGTAAAAGCAAGTAGATCCCAGAAAAATACGCTAGAAGTTATTGTTTACATATGTTACTTACGATCTATTGACTATTTTGTCTAGGTCTGTATTTAATGTACACTCCCGCTTCACTTTACTCAATTTTCGAGTACAATTGTATGCTATCTCTTTTTCTCTCACGGAAATGTTACTCAATTCTCGTTAAAAAGTGGATCAACTCAATTTTTGGAGTAGATCCACTTTTTGCAAAATGTAAGTAACATTTCTGTGAAGAAAAGAGATAACAACTAATGTACTCAAGTGGTAGAAGTCGTAAATGTATGATCCACATCTCTCAGCGCCAAGCATAAAGCTTGATGAAGTTTATTGACCTCTCTGTTTCAAACACACAAGGATGAATAGAAAACGAATTCATCATGTGTGCTTGAAAGAGAAACAAGCGCAAGCTCTAATGCTATACCATTGCAACACTTAGCAAAGCGATTTTTTTTTTCTTTGCTTCAATTGCTTTCCATTGTATTGAATGTTTCAGATTGCGAAGTATAGTGCGCCATTTAAAAGTGAAGTAGCCTTCCATTTTATTCACGTCTTGCCACCTATCAAAAATTTTTATGTGCAGACAATTTCAGAGTGTTTTTATAATCACGGTTTTCAAACTAATCAAACTTCTTATTCAATCAAATATTTAAAAAAAGAGATATTTAAAACATGTTTACCCCTAAAAAACACCAAATGATAACTAAGGTACAGTGGGGCAAGTGGGTAAATGGGGTAGGTGAAAATAATATTATATCTTCTTCCCTCAACAAGCGTGCCCCGGATTTTCATGCGGAAACCTTCCGGACCATTTAGATCATCCCTATCATGCAATGTTTAGCCTCTTTAGCAAAAAAAAAAAGGACCAAGAAGATGTTTACCTGTCAATTCTCAGTCGTGCTCTAGGTGGTTCGTGCATAACTGAAATCGATATTTCTCCGAAAAAAGGCAGAATAAACTTCCATGGTGCATTAGTAATTAGTTTCTTTCAATAGTTGTACATTTTGATGGCAAAAGCCTTAAAAATATTCGGTTTCAACGAGGAAAAGTCATAAATTATACTACTTTGTTTTAACAGCCGGGTGAGGCTAAATTTACTGTTTATAGAATGAATCTCTCTCTGCGTTGTAGGTAAACATGGTTCGCAACTATCGGAGGGTAACGACGAGCACGATATGCTAAGCACGATTTGTACAAAGCCTTGGCAGCTGTTAGAAACAGTGAAATGTCTCAAATCAAGGCATCCAAGTGCTATGGTATTCCGGTATCTACGTTGAATAATCGGCTGAAAGGAAGACGTGGAGCAAAAAGCTCTACACAGGGAAGAGATACGGCAATATTATGGGAGATTGAAGCCAAGTTAGCTGCCCTTATTAAAACCATGGAGTGGTGGTGTTTTAGACTTTCCAAACAAGAGATCCTCTTGGCAATTGCCCTGTACTTAAAAACCAGTGGACTGAGAACTCCATTTAAGAATTGTGTTTCTGAAGTGACTTTTTTTAGAGGATTTATGCAATGCTACGAACTATCTCAGCAGCAACCACAAGCAGTAGAAATTGCTTGTATAAGAAATGTCGACCCTGTAGAAGATACAATAATATAAATAAACAATAAAAAAATAAACATACAAAAATAAGCAATAATTTATTCATTATCTGCGTAATCACTATTGAGCGTGTCTACCGGTTCTTGTCAGCCAGGGATGCCATATTCACAGACATATCTGTAAATTTGCAGACTTTTCATTTTTGTTGCAGACTTTTCTAACGATGCAGACATTTAGCAGACATTTTATTTATGTTGCAGACGAAAGGGAACGAAAGCGGCGGGCCACTTGGGGACACAATGGTTCCGGATATAAGTATCGTATAGGCCCCTCCGAGGGTAACATGAAGTCCCTTCTTATGGAAGTGTTCAATACCACGCGTGTTCAATCCCGTGTGAAAAATTACTGTCAAAGCGTTGGTAATATTGGTCCTTTGCCATTTAGTCTCAACGAAAGTCAAGGTTCACAACAATACAAATCAAAATTGAGAAATTTACCGTAAAAAGGGGCTGCTGAGTTTGTTGTTCCAAAGCCCAGTTGGTTGCCACTCGGGGGACAGAAAAACAGTAAAAGTTCTGAGCTATTGAAATAAATCTTAAGACTCTAAATTTTCCAAAGTACTACAAAAATTCATCATTTCAGTACACTTGTACAAATCCCTAGAAATATATCTCAAAATTAGTCCTAGATTTCTAGAAGTAAAGAAAGACTTCTCCGATGGTCAGGTAGAAACTTCTCAGAAGTATTGGGAGCAAGCAGTTCAAGCTAGAAGATCATTCAAGACCGAATATTATCGAAATACAAGATCATAATTACCAGAACTTCAGGACAGAACTTCCCCAAGAATCAGGAGAGGACTAATCAGAGCTTCTGGACGAAGTGGAGAGAAGAGGATTTCTTTGAAGTTAGGAACTTTTCAGAGGTTTTGAAGTTCTTCCCAGAAATTCAAAATTGAACTTCACGAAGTTCAGAAAAAACCGCCCCAAACTTTAGACGGGAACTAACCAGGAAGGAACTTCCTTTAATTTCTCAAAATATCAGGGAAAAAAATCCTTAGGAAGTGCTGGGCAGATTTTGCATAGCTCAGAATAGAACATTTCAAAATTTCAGAATAAACATATCTCAAAATTCTCTAGAAAGAACAGAATGAATCTTTGTAGAAGCATTGCAATATTTTTTTTAGAAAAACTCCAATAACTATTGATTGGTTGAAGCTAGCGGCAAAGTTTGTATACCAAAGTACGCGTCTTTGAAAGTTCGTTGGAACACAACTCTACGGTGGGAATTGAAATAAAAAAGTAAGGGCAAAAAAATCATTTTTTTATGGTACACCCTAAGTTGATGAGGGAAAATTGCTCTAAACCGGTCAATTTTTAAGCTACAAAAAAGTTTATATATGAAAGTTTCATGAAATTTTTTCCACTACAACATTGTTTAAGAATGTAAACGTCAATTTCTGCAAATAAGAAAGTTAGTTTTTGTATTTCCGTGAAAATGGGGACCACCCTAATTTTAATTAACATCAAAAAATGAGCCGTAGTGATACAAACCATGTTGTAGAACATCACTTTGCTGTAAAGTTTCAAGTTTAGGCGCTGGGAGCATGTTTCCTCGTAAATTCGTGATCTGGACCATAGTGCATTGGGGGTACTTCTTTCTAATTTGAGCACGAATTTCCCAATCATTCCGCAACAAGCTTTCTCAAAGGTCTGGAGAAAACTTCCCAAAAGTTCCGAGTTTAAGGGAAATTTTCCCAGAAATATTCGAGACGGCTTTCCCAAAGTTTCAATAAAAATTTCCTCGCAGTTCAGGATGGGACCCATCAGAAGTTTTGGAAGAATAAGCTCAAAACAAAACTCCCCCGAATTTCAGAAAGAAACTTACCAGAGAGGGTACTACCTGTAGGATCAAGAAAGAAATTTCCCAAAAATTCATTAAAGAACTCCTCAGAAGTTCACAAGAGGACTTCTCAGAACTTCCGAATAGACTAAAAGTTTAGTTGAAACCACCCAAAAGTGCTAGAGAGCCTCCCTAATGTTTCGAATCGAACATTCCAGCATTTCAGAATGAGAACTTCTCAAAGTTCACGAAATCCCAGAAGTTTAGGTAGACATTTTTGATTAAATCAGGGAGAAACTTTCCAGAAGTATAGGGGGAGCTTTCTAGTAGTTCAAGCAGGAATTCTCAGAAATTCAGAAACAAACTTCCCCGAAGTTCAGGAGAATACTTCCCAGAAGTTCAGGAGAGATTATTTCGGCAGTTCAGAAAAGAACTTTTCAAAAGTTCAGGAATAAACTTCTAACAACTTAAGAAGATTTTGCAAGAAATTCTGGAGAGTACTTTCTCAAAGTTTTGCAGAAACTTTCCTCGTAGTTCAGGATAGGACTTATCAGAAGTTTAGAAAGTAATTATGTTCAGGAAAACACTTACCAAATGTTTCCGGAAAGTAAAGTTGGGTTCTTAAATGTGAATTTCGAAGAAAATAAGGAGTGACTGCCAATAAGTTCATGAGGAATTTTGCCTGAAGTTCAGGAGGAAACTTCCTAGAATAAAGCAAAGATCAGGAGAGAGTTTCCCTGAAATTTAAGAGATAATCACTGACTAACCGAAGAAGCAGTTTATACAAAAATAATTTATGTGACCATAATGATATTGATGATCATGAGTGACGATGACACCATATTAAAATATGGTACACACCATCAATGGTTATTGTTGAATTAAAAAAAAAGTCCGTTGAATTTACCAAATGAACAAAACTGGAAAGAGCGTTACAGGGGAAAAAACTATAGAAAATTGTGTCTTCTTTGCGAATGCTTCAAGCTTCAGTGTCACTTTAAAAACAATAGTGTAAGGTTGCATACAATCCAAGAAATAGATGCAGACGTGTTTACATAATCACAGAAATAGCGATAATGACATAACTCGCTCTCTTATTACGTCTTTTCGTTGAAAGAAGCCTAATTTTTTCAACAAAAATTTACAGACTTTTAGAGACATTCCTGAACAGTTCAAATTTTTATTAGACATTTGAAAAAAATATCTGGCATCCCTGTAACTGATCAAAATTTTGACAGATCTGGACACCGTTCAGTATACTTCTGGAAACTATGATTCATGACTCTCACAAGCTGATAGCACTTTTGACCACGAGATATTATCTTCTTCTCCAATTTCATTAAATCTGTTAAATTGATCTCATCCAACGCACCAGACTTCCAACGCTCCACACTTCGTCCAGTCTGCAGTCGAAATCATGAATTGATTTCGGCAAACCGAGCTGCATCCCAACCAAACACACCGCCTACTGTGTCTCCTCTGGCGTGGGGTGGAAAATAAATATTTTAACAATTTTTTCGCCCTTCACCAATCCATAGTTTGCACACGTTAAATTTATTTGTGGCGACAAAATTTCACCATATTGCCATATATAATGAATGGAAACCGAAATGAAACAATTTCAACAAATATGAAAACGACGTATCGCTCTCGATATGACGGTGAGAAGGGGGTGTTGAGGGAGAAGGGGGCGTTTAAATGAAAATTGTCACCATTTGGAAAGCAGAACACTGTTCTCCACTATCGTCACCCACTGCAAGGCTTGTAGATCGGCATTTTTGTTGAATCACTCGGAGAGGGAAGGTCCAACAGCCGCCCCGGTTATATTTGCATTCGAACGCGTTCAAACAATTGGTTAATTGGTTAATTCAGGATGATTAATACATATTTATGCGTTTTTTTTTTTTTTTTTTTATCCTCGAAAGTGTGTGAAAATTCGCCGAGAAGCAATGAAAAATGTGAAATGAATCCATGATATTTTTATTTCATTTGCAGAACCGGAATTAAACGCTCGAATTTATATGATATTTATATTGCAAAAACATCAATCAAGTGCATTCCGAAAATTCTTAAATCGAAAACAGAATCCCCGTTGTACCCGGTTGAAAAGAATTAACTTTTAATACCGACAATATAATTAACTTCCTCCCCCGGTCGTAATGTCTAGAGTGAAGTACTTCCCAGAATCCCATCTCGTCAACCACACGCGGCTACAAATTTAAAATATTTATATCTATCATTACTTACACCCTTAACATTCAAGTACCGCATTCCACCCCCGTGTTCTCCTCGCTTGTAGGTTTCGGAAAAATCTGTCTTCCCCCTTTGAACGCAAAAATTCACACCGCCCGGAATGGCTTCCCTTGTCTGGAATAGCAGTGGAACCCCTGTTTTAAATTCGAACAAGAAGCATCACACACTCGAGAGACGAGTTACATTATTTGTTTTTCAATTGCGATATTTTCGCAACAATATCCCGATCGCTCGGTTTAGGCTCTTTTAAATTGAAGCACGTTTACAGGTTTAGCAGCCCACTCTACTCCCTGCTGGGAAGCTCGCAGCTCTTCTTCGGCCAAGATAAATTGTCTCCCGTCAGGTGTCAGTCGTCAACTTTTCTCCTCCACAGCCGCCAAACGGTATGCTAATGCTTTCGGAGTTCAGAGAAAGAAAATGAGAAGTGTCGTCGTCGTCGTCGTGAAAAGACAATGCCCGCCAGGAAGTGATTTAACCTTTAAGATGCGTGAAAATTCCCTGGTCCATGGTGGGGTGAAACACGCATTTGCTTCTATGCAAAGTCGAGTTGAGTATCCTGTCGCACCCTTAGGATGTTGTGAAACGACCGACGTAGAAAATCCCATTTGCCGTGAGGCGGAACGAAAGGGCATGCGCGCTAGGGTCAAATCCGACCGTGTTTTGTTCGCCCGGTGGGAGAGACCGGTACTTCCAGAATGAGGTTAAACGTGCTTTTATCGATTAGTCGGGAGAGAGTTGTGCGTTTTAGATTGGGCATGTTGAATTGTCTCTACTCTCTGTCATGCAAATTCGAAGTAAAAACACCAGATCCACTGTGATGTTCTCTTCGAGTTGAGCACTCGACACGGAAGAAGTCCGTAAATCATAGATGAAATAGGCCTAACTGTCAAAAGAGAAGTTAGTGTTAGTTTGAATAGGATTTTTCAGGTTTTAATTTTTAATTTTTTGAAAACTGAAACTGAATTGGTTTAATTTTTCCTAGTTTTTCAACAGATAAACAAATAAAGAAATGAAAACCTACACAGAAAAAAATAATTAATTTTAATAGGCGCGTAAAATTTCCCCTTGTTTAAGTCCAAGCCAAAGCAGGCGTAAACAAGGAAATTGTTTGCAATCTTTCACGCGCCATACAACAACGTTTGCAATCTTTCATACAACAGGCTAGATTCAGGCGTTACCTGGCTTAAATTCACATGAAATATCCCATTATTTTCTGTCAAGTCTAGTATTCCCTTTATGTGCATTAGATAACGCAGAAAATTCAATGTTTCGTTCTTCTGTGTAAAGCTATGTCTATTTAGAATCTGGAATAATGAAATCATCTGTATCTCGGTAACGGATGGACGTAAAAATAGGTTGAATGCATTAAAACAAAAGTAATTTAGTGTACTTTAATAAAAAAAAAATCAATACCAAATCATTTCTCTTCGTTTCTAATGAAAACTCGCACTTTCTTCTTTACTCCTCCCATCAAACGCTGCACACCTTCGGAGTCAACTTCCTTGGCACATTTGTTCCACATTTTGGTCATCTGAGTCGAGTCCCGAGCCGTTTTTCCACTGTTCTTAAGCTTCCGCTCCATTATTGCCCAAAATCTCTCTATGGGCCGGAACAGCGGGCAGTTGGGTGGATTTATGTTTTCATCGATGATCTACGTTATTATCGCGGTACCACTGAATGACTTCCCGGCTGTAGCTGCAACTCGCCAAATCTGGCCAAAACTTCACGGGAGCTTTATGGGCCTTAATGAAAGGTAGTACGCGGTTTTTGACGCATTTTTCCTTGTACAGCTTCAAGTCCATCGTCTTGTTCGTCAAAAACACTATGATCTTTGCTTCGCAGCTGCATAGCCCTTGCCAAATCATCAGTTTTTTTGGAACATTTGTCCAGAAAAGCAAATTTAAACTTCGCAGGAACATCTGCTCGTGCCGTCGCCATGTAGAATTTTTGGTCAGACAGCAAATTTTGACATTTTGACGTAGGTTTCATCGTCGATGGGCAGGCTAACCCTGGTGGTACAATTTCCGAGCTCGAGTTTTGGTGACGAAACTTTGCTTCAACGTTCTGTTTGGTTGCTTGCTGGTTCGATAAGAACGATATCCTGCTCGCAAACGAATTCTTCGAACGGTACTGCGAGCAGTGGGTTTTTTCATCATATGTGCCTCTACGACGCTTACCTTGAAGCACTCGATTCACGCTCTTTCCTTCCCTGAAACGTTTGAGCACATCATACACGGTTAATTTGGCGATTTTCAACGTTTCTGCGATTTTTATTGCGGACCACGTTGGATTATCAACGTAGGTGTGCATAATTTTTTCTCTCTTCTCGGTTTCTATCTGGAATAACTTTTGACCAGAGATCGAAATTCTCACTCAGCTGGGTGAAAATCATGCTCTCTCTCAAGCAGGTTGTCGATGAGTAGCGAACCGTTCACTTTTTCATCTCTCATTTTTCGCCGATAATTCATTATCCTATCTCTTGCATATGCGAAAATATCTCTCTTCAAAATTCAACGAACCTATTTTCCATGTCACATTTTTCACTGAAAACATGCTTAGATCGTATACGAGGAGCAAAAACCGAAAATAAGGCCAAGTCGGTGCACACTGGTACCGCCTTGGACTATCATTATAGAATTGTAATGTCAAAATAAAACAAGCATGAAGACGGGTGCATTTTCAGGTGTCAAGCGAAGCTGTGAGCGTATAATTGTCTCTCGCTTCTCACATTCTCATCTGTTCCTCCAAGCGGGTGGAAAAGGACGTTTCTCTTCTCAAGTAGGCGAAAATTTCGGTCTCTGCTTTTAACTCACTGCACGAAACACCGTAAAATGTATACCACAGAAAGTGGGCGCCTATGTAAACAAACCGTTGTCAAAGAATTCTTGCAGCGGTGATTCCGGATTCTTACTGGACAAAACTTTACGCCATGGCAAGTCCTGCACTGGTGGTGGCTTTCTAAAAATTATGTGTACTTTTGTTTGAGAATCAATATTGGATTCTCCTTTGGATTTTGGATTTATCCTTTATTGGATAAATTGGGTGGATCAACATCTGTTTGAAAATTAGAAATATCCTTCTTATGAACATGCAACCCTAGGAGTGGACAGTAATTTCTGCTAGAACCAAAGATGTGAAGTGAAAGTATTGATAGGTCCGATAGCTTTCAGCAGGCTGTGAAATTGAATAAAGTAGTTTGAAATTGAAACAATCAATGCAAGAACCTTCCCCAGCCCCAAAAATACCTGCATACAAATTTTCACTCCAATCGGTCAGACAGACAGTGACAGAAATCCATTTTAATATAAATAAAAATCCTGTTTCAATAACATGTGCCAAATGTGGTTTCATTTACTTGAATAGTTCTCTTCATTTACTTGAATAGTTATGCAGAAATTTGCGTTTCATTTCCATGGAACCCCCCTCATTAAGAGTGCAGAGTGGTCTTAAACCACCATAGGAATATGTCTCTCCTTCAAAAAATTCCACATGCCAAATTTGATTCCATTTGCTTTATTAGTTCTCGAGTTATGCCCCTCTTCAGAAGGCGTAAGAGTCTCAATGACCATAAAAACATTTCTCTCCTTCAAAAACCTCCATATGCCAAATTTGGTTCCATTTTCTTGATTAGTTCTCGAGTTATGCATAAATTGGTGTTTCATTTGTATGGTGAGCCTCCCTTCAGAAAGGGGAGGGTCTCAAATTAGCATTGAAACAGTATTCATCTACAAAAACCTCACATGCCCGATTTGGTTCAATGTGCTTGATTGAGTTCTCGAGTTATACAGAATATTGTATGTTCATTTGTATAGGAGCCCCCTTTCAGGGCGAAGAGGAATCTAAAACCATCATAGAAACCTTTCTTGCCTTTAAAACCTCACACATGCTAAATGTGGTTTCTTTTTGCTTGGGGTCTCAAACCACCGTAGAACATTTCTTGCCTACAAAAACTCCACATGCCATATTTGGTTCCATTTGTTTGACTAGTTCTTGAGTTATGCAGAAAATAGTTTTGCATTTGCATGGGAGCCCCCTTTCTAAAGGCGGAAGGTGTCGAACTATAATAAGATCCTTTCCCGGACCCAAAAACCCCTGCATACAAATTTGCATGAGCGGCAGGGATAGTTCTCAGTGTTTGGTTTAAATGTTTGTTGTTTCGTATGTATGGTAGCCCTACTTTTCAGAGTGAGGAGAGGTCTTAAATTACCACAAAACATTTCTTAAGCCTTCATACTAACCTTTGGTTCCATTTGTGATTAGTTCTCGAGATATGCAGGAATTTGTTTTCATTTGCATGGGATCCCACCCTTTCTAGAAGCTGGAGGGCTCTCGAACTATCATAAGATGCTTTCCCGGACCCAAAACCACTGAATACAAATTTGCAAAGCAGTAGGTATAGTTCTCATGTTTGGTTTGAAATTTGTTTCATTTGTATGCAGAACCCCCCTTTAGAGGAGGAGGGGCTTTGAACCACCATAAAACATTTCATGCCTTAAAAAACTCAGTCTATTCCAAATTTGGTTCCATTTGCTTGATTATTTCTCGAGTTATGCAGAACTTGGGATCCATTTGTTTGAGCGCCCTCTCCTCTTCCTCCTCATATGACGGAAGAGTCTCAAATCACTATAGAAACATTTCTTTCCTTCAAAACTTCCACATGCGAAATTTGGTTCCATTTCTCTTATTAGTTCTCGAGTTATGCAAGGATTTGCAGTTTCATTTGAATAGGTTTCCCCCTTTCAGAAAGGGAGGGTCTCAAATCAACATAGAACAATTTTTGTCTTCAAAAACCACCACATACTAAATTTGGTTCAATTTGCTTGATTAGTTCTCGAGTCATGCAGAATAGTGTATTTCATATGTATCGGAGCCCTCCCCTCCCCCCTTTAGGATGGGAAGGGATCTCAAACCAACATAGAAACATTTTTTGTCTTAAAAAACCACCACATGCAAAATGTTGTTCCGTTTGCTGGATTAGTTCCCGAGTTATGCAGAATATTGTGTTTTATTTGTATGGGAGCCCCCCTTTTATGACGGGGAGGGTTCTCAAGCTACCATAAAAACCTTTTTTGCCTTCAAAAACTCACACATGCTAAATTTGGTTTCTTTTGCTTGATTAGTTCTCGAGTTGTGTAGAAATTTGTGTTTCATTTGTATAAGAGCCCCCCTTTCCAGTAAAGGGAGGGGTCTCAAACCATCATAAGATTATTCTCCGGCCCCAAAAATCTCTGCATACAAAAATTCACGCCGATCAGTCCTTCCGCTCGCGAGTTAAATCGTGACAAAGGAAACCCCAACTCACTTTTATTTATATAGATTGAGTAATGTTATACTCAACTATAAGAGCGTAATTTTATAAGAAAATCGTTGAATACTCGTTAAGGTTAAGAGATATCGGCAATATTTAAACGTCCAAAGTTTGAACTTTTCAACTTATAAATATCATATGAAGACAACTTGGAAAATTTGAATTAAAAAAAGTTAGAGCAAAAAACTGTTTATTTTGTAGAGGCACCTTAAATTATCTAAGGAAAATTGATCTAAATTGGTTTATTTACAAACTACAAAAATGCTTTGTTGCCAAAAGTGCTTGAAGTTAGATAGGTTAAAATTTTACCAAATTACTGTAACTTTTGTTATCCTAGAATCAATGACAACTTTGCTGAAAAATTTGAAATAAAAAAGCTACAATAAAATAACTGACTTTTATTAGGACACCCTATAATAACCGAAATGCTCTAATTTGGTCATTTAGAAAGGTACAGAAAAAAATATTCATTCAAAGTTGCTTGAAATTATCTAATCTACAACTTTTTCGGAGAATGTATGCCTTAACTTCTGCATATGAAAAAGTTAGATTTTCGATTTCTCTGAAAATAAGGACTACCCTTGTTTTCATTCACACATAAAGAAGCGACCTGTTATAAGAACCAACTTTGAGGAAGACAATTTTGTTCCAAAATTTCAAACTAGAGGTGTTTTAAAGACACAACTTCTAATGTTAACGGTTATGTTTCCTTCATTGTCATTTACTTTAACAACCTCAGAGAGAAACCCAATAAGGTGATGCGCGAGCTACACAGATTGTAACGATCAAATTGAAAGTACTGTCCAATGTTAAATACAGGTTATCAATATAAGTGTAAAATACTCTATTTCATACATTAAGGGAGGATATACAGTTAGAATGACCAAAAAATTCCTTTTTCGCGCGCAGCAGGTATAAAGGGATGCTTAAAACTTTCAACGCGTTTTTCTCAAAATTTTCGGAGTTTATGCCGGTGATAACTCGAAAACTAATTATTCATTAAGCTAACACTTATAGGATTTCTTTATTTTAGTATTACCTTCTATATGAATTAAAATTTTTTGTAATATTTTATTATTAAATACGTAAAAATGTGATAAAATTGCGGACAGAATATGGATTTTTTACGCCAAAAGTGCATTTTTTTTTACTTATTTTTTCAATTTATCTACTAACTGTAAATGTAGTTATTGTATTTTTTTTTTGTGTCAACAAGTTTCAGATCGAAGCTGCGACCAGGAGAGCCGGCACAAGCAAAATGCAACGACTTTTTCAACGTTCTCTAACGGCCGCCATTTTGTTGAAAAAAACTTGAAAAAAATATTTTTGTATACTACATGGATACATTTATAATTGTAAAAAAGTTTCAATTGATTTAAGTAAAAACTTCCTCTTGAAATTTTTTTTTCTCAAAAATGAGTTTTTTTTCTCGTTCTAACTGTTTATCCCCCCTTAATATGTGGAGCCTTATAAAACACGAAATAGAAACAAAAAAAAAATATCCTCAAACAAACATATAACATCGCCCAGCATGGGATTCGAGCACTAGTCCTTGGCGTGGTAGGATTATAGCTTCTTTTCTAAGCCAACTCCGATTGTTGAAAAGTCAGTTCTGAGTATCTATGATTTGCTTCCCGTTTATAGTGAAATCATAATCATGTTTTATGAATGTATCGGACAGTGTTCTTAAGAACAATAATTAAATGAAAATCACTTGCAGCTGTGAAACTGTTATTTTCAGCTCAATCGTCAGTCAGGCTGACATCAAATATAGTATATTATCAATATAAGTCACTTCCTTTTTCCACAAATACATGCTAGGCGACCCGTCTAGCGCTACCAACAGAACCATCTGGTGATAAAAAAGGTAAGCAAAATATAGTTTACCTTTCAATTTGGTTAATTCATTCTACCGTGTATCCACGGTAAAACTAATATACTCTTTTTGAGAGTATTGTTTGCCCACACAGAGAAAAGTTTGATAGTCAATTTTACCATTATTGGGGATTAGGATGGCCATGGCAACAAAATGATTTTCAACCGACTATAATCATAATTAAAATGACCGTTCAAAATAGTTGATTCAACATTTACTAAAATGTCAGAATAGTCCCGGTAACCATGACCATATTCACTAATGTGATGTTTGACATAACTGCGCTGCTGTTCATTAATCGATATTAGCTAAGCAAGATTAGTAAAAATTTACAATGATCAAAAATCTACTTTTGTCATATTAAGCAGTTTTGAGAAAGTTAAATTAGAACGCTAACCAGTCAGACCCTGCAAAGCATTTTCAGACATTTTAGAGGTGGTAAGTGCTTTCAAAAACGAAGAGGGAAACTGGTAATTGTTGTCCATTTTGTTCCTATATCACTTTATTTTGAACCTACATCAAATATAATTTAATCTTAATATGAATTATATATAAAATCACATCACTTATCAAGGTGAAACCTGATCCATCGAGCCCTAGCCTACGAACATAGAAAAACCTCCTTCCTGTGACCTTTGACGGGGATGCAGAGGTAAACACGGTCCCCTAATCAGCAAAGGTCACGCTAACATTTGCCTTCTGTATTACCCAACTGATTGCAAGGACGTGGTCGGTGCCATTGTTGATTATTAAAGAAATTGAGTCACTGAAACGTGTACAGTGAGAATGGCCGGTTACTCCCAGCCCCATTCAGTTGATTCATTGTGCAACTTCATTGATTCTGATCAATCACGGAGAAGCAATCATTGATACGTGCAGTCAGTCAAGCTAACTTGGTTGAACAAGAAAGTTAAACATGTTCAACTTTTGGCAAGCCAGTTGAATCTTTTGGCAACTTTTGGCGTTGAATCTTCTCACTTGCTTCCACTCAGTTGCCCCATTTAAACGCCACATCACAGTTAAGCATGGTTAACGAGTTTGAAGACTGAAATATAATGGTGATCAATATAAACCCTATAGAACCATGTGCATAACAGCACGACAGCGTAGTTTTAGAATGCTTATCTCAGTAAAAAATGAAGGAAACGGTAAATGTCAAATCGCAATCACAGCGACAACTGAATTAGTTCCGTCAACATAAATCAAAAACATCATCTTGTCTGAGCTGCTTAACAATGGAAGTGACCAACACCAGGTTGACAAGTATGATTTAAATTCGGTTCCGTTTCCGATGTCGTTGTGTTAGGGCCAAGGAATCAATTTTTCTTCAAAAACCGTGGAAAACTAGCAACAAAAGAGCAGGTCGATATGTGTTTGTCCCAACCATTTGCCAACAATAAAATGTTGCGAACGTATTTGTTGCCAACTAAGATCAAAAAAATATAGTGTTTTTTTTTCAGTGCGTGAATTGAGGATCATTTTCAAGCCAAAATTGTATCTAATTGGATCAATGTATCTCTACTTCGTAATATTTGAAAATCACTCTATGGTAATCAATAATAATAATTGCAAGCCGTAAATCTCGCTTTCTTTCCAACAGACGGATCTGCTATCCTGCTCAAGTTGCAGCAAACCATAGTTGCTTTTGTCATGAAATTCGCAGCTGGCAACAAGTCGAAGTTGCGGCGAGTTGTTCGGAAATCGTTTTCTTAGTTAGGGCCTTAGTTTAACAATTTGTGATTCGTTCCAATTTGTCTGTTGAGTACTTTTGGAATATTACGCTAGGTAAAACGAAAGCTGGATAGCTTAGTTTGAGCGTGTGCATTTAGTAGTTGCCGCGTTTCTCACTTATGGCGCCACAAGCGCAAAAAAAGGGTCGCCTGAAAAAATGTGAAGTGACTTATATTGTTAATATAGTATATTTGCTGACGTGTAAAAACGACAGATCCAAACCCCATCCAAATCCAATCTTTTTTCATTCGTTTATAATAGATTTATAAATCAAACAATCATAAATCATTTTGAGTGTAATTTGGGTGTATGCTTATCCTCACAGAGTCATTGTTTACGTTTGTCAGTTGAGCCCTAATGAAACATCTTTGTCGAAATGCGAGCAAGAGTCTTTACGAAAATTCGGATTGAAAATTTCACGAATGCATTGGAAATGATCAGTTTTAAGCTGCTTTACGATGACTGCTGAAATGATAGATAGCCACAATGAGTTTCACTTATTCTTTCTTACGGCATGATCATAGATGTGATTAGGACAAACTTGATAACATAAAAAAAATCTCGAAAACTATAAAAACATTCGCCTTTAATTCATTGACATATGCTGTAGAACAATTCAAATTTTCAAGAAAAAGTATAAAATCGTAAGAGCCCTTTTGTCGGATACCAAGAAAATGATACCAATCAATGTTTCACAATACAAAACTGTGTTGGAAATGTTATCATAGTTTTTATTTAAAGTCTGTTAAACTATCCTTCATTTGGTATTTTAACATTTGAAATCGGTTCAGGGATTCAAAAGTTATGATTTCTTGAAAAAAGTAATTTTCGTAATCGATTTTTGAAACCACCCTCATGCGAAAATAATAAAATACGTACCTTATATTTTGTGATAGGGAACAAAACTTCCAATTTTCATGAAATTCGGAGACTCACTATATCGGTATTTTATGGAATGGCTGATTTATTAACGTTTACGCACAAGCAAAATGTCATGTCAATTTCTGGTCCCTGATACAGACACACTTTTTGTCGAATTGCGTTTGTGTCAGTTTCAGGAGACATCATTTTACACGAAATATTTCTTTACGCTCTCCGACGTTTCACGAACATGAATTACATCTCGTGTAAAATCCATAATTCCTAATTGTGTAGTTCAGAAAGATGAGGTGCGGACGTGTGCAATATAAAGCACATGGAATGAAACTTAAAGGAATAAAACGAAAAAGATTTTGTAAGCCATTTTGAGGACCCTGAAAGGGAAAACCAAATTTTCAACTTGTCCGTATTCAAGTTTATATGGGTGCAAAAGTAGGTCATTTTAAGTACAAAAGTTAACTACTTACACCAATAAAGAGTGTCCACAATTAAATTGCATCACTTTCAATAAGCTGTAACATTTCGCCCTCTGGGTTGATTTCAACGAAATTTTGGGTGAAATTACCTCAGCGTGTATTGTTTACACTGCGTGAGTTTCATTGTGAAATGTGTCGTTGTTTCGAAAATGGAGTCGAAGGAACAGCAAGTGTGCGAGAACATTTCGCACACGCACCTCGACTAAAGGGTGTATTCGATAAAAATGGCACACACATATATACTCATCAAAATTAAACTGATTATCGGATTTTCTTGAAATTTTCAGGGAATGAAGAACTACTAATGAGTTTTGATTTACAACATTTGTTTAATTCATTTTTACCCAAATTTTCTTCAATTCTAGCTCTGTTTTTATAGTTTTGGGATGTATGCGAAGTTCTGTTTTCATAATTGCCCAGAATTTTTCAATTGGACGAAGTTCCGGTGAATTTGGTGGGTTCATATCCTTTGGCACAAAATTGACTCCGTTAATGAATGGCAAGAGACGCTTCTTAAGGCACGCTTCCGCTAAATCGCACTGTTTATTGTTCCGGAAGTGATGAAGAGCACTTACTTTACCACATCCGCAATCGCCTGCCAGATTAGAAACTTCTTTGCAAATTTCGATAGTTTCTTCTTTCGAACATCCTCCGGAACCTCGAACTTCGACTTGGCAACGAAATATTCTTGCCCAGGAAGTTGACGTAAGTCGGCCTTGACGTATGTTTCGTCATCCATCACGATGCAACCGGATTTGGTGAGCAGCTTCGTGTAAAGTTTCCGGGCGTGGGTTTTCGCAGTGATGTTTTGTTTTTCATTCCGGTTTGGGGCTTTTTGCACTTTGTAAACATGTAACCCAGCACGCTTCATGGTTTTCTGCACAAAACCGACTGACACCTTAGACTTTTTGGCGACATCTCGAATTGACATGTTTGGACGGTTCTTGAATTGTTGTACGACTTTCCTGGTCATTTTACTGTCCATTGGACCACTTTTACGACCACTCCCTTCCTTTCTTTGGACACTCAGACGCTCCTTGAAGGTTCTTATTACATGAGACACAGTTGTATTTGCAATTCCAAGCCTTTTAGCAATCCACCGGTGGGGCCGCTGGATTTTGATTGTGAGTGCACAAAATTTTCTCACGGACAATTTCTTGTTTCGACGACATGACTGGAACTACTGAATTTATAACTATGAAACTTGGCAGATGTAAATAATACACTATGGATAAGATCTACTCAAATTTATAGGTTTTTTACTCATACGATTCAAGAGTTACAGAAGATTTTCTGTATGCCATTTTTATCGAATACACCCTTTATTCTGCCAATCATTGTACCTCCGCTATTTCGCGTTGACAGCTGAATGTTGACGTGAATAGCACTTAATTCACTGACACCTAGGTGGCAGCACCAACCAAGGTCTGTTTAACCTGTATGAGTTCGACAGGGTACCCAGGTACTTTTTCATATTTTACATTACGAAATTTCATAATTTATTTTAAAACAGGAAGTTGAAATTTAGTGACATCTTAATAAAAGTTGTCTAACTTTTAGCATAAAAACATTTCGTATAGTAACCAGGGGATCAAAGTGGGAGGGACTTTCTTGCCCCTTAAGTGATCGACAGGGTACCCACCAAATTCAAATGATTATAACTCTGACTATTATTGGCCGATTTTAATTCTTTTGCCACCATTAGATTCACAAACTCATTCGCTTTAGGAACATTATCAGCAATGATCATTTAAATTTATCTGGTTCTTGTAAATCCGGGTTTCCGGGCTGTGTTCCGGTACTGAGACACAATTTCAGAACATCTATTGAATTTCCAAGAATGGATGTCATCATCTCTGTAAAAATTCCTAGAAACATTTTTTATGCTATTGTGAGACATATGCCAACTTGTTTCTGGAACGGCCATTCTGTAACAGGTTCCCGTGGGGTTTCGAGTGGCCATGAACAATTTCCGAAGGAAACCCATGCAAAACTTTGAGAAATAGCTTTCTGGTTAAAATTCATGAATTTTGAAACATAGGGTTTCCTTCTAAATATGTTCGTAGCCACTCGAGGCCTCTTACCTTACCTCACCAATCAGACTAAGGCCGGCGTAGCCTGTGCTGTACACAGAAGTTGTCTCCATTCTGTTCGGTACATGGCTGTCACTCACTAGCCTTGCTGTCCGCGGGGGGTCCGCAGGTCGCCTTCTACTTGATCGATCCACCTTTGTGCGCCTCTTCTTCTTGTACTTGTCGGTTCGTTTTCACAGGGCTGTCGTCCGACATTCTTACGACACGCCCAGCCCATCGTAGTCAACCGATTTTTGCGATGTGTACGATGGGAGGTTCTCCCATCAACTGGTGCAATTCGTGGTTCATTCGCCTCCTCCACGTTCCGTCTTTCGAGGCCCCACAGATATCTGTTATAGAATGGCCGTTGCAGCAATAAGTCGGCATGTGGCGTACAATGGAATAGAGATAGTTTCTAGGAATATTTCCAAAGATTTTAAAATGCATTTCTGGAAATTCAATAGATGTTTCCAAATAGTGTCTCCGTGTTAATAGTGTTTTTCTTTTTCACTTGATGAAGCAAATGCATAAGTCTACTTGGAACTAACGATTACACTTTCGTAGAAATTGTTTTAATGATAAATTTGCAGGTTTGAGACATTTTTTACAACTGTGGTCAAACAAATTTATTACAATATGGAATGCCTTAAGAGATAATTAAAACAAACTTTACTACGATTCGGTTGTACGAGAATTAGACACAATACAGTGCTAATAGACCGACAGTACCTTACCCAAGTAACACCAAAAACATCTTTTTGGTCAGTTATCTTAAAAATTGTGTTATACAAGAGAACTAAGAATGAAATGAAAAACATCTTATGTCCTATACAAGCTGAGAGGATGTTATCGTAAAACGTTTGCCTATCATAAGTCACTCATGTATTTTTCTAGAACAAATGACTTAAGTTTTGACTCAAATATGACAAAAAACAGCGCAATTAATCGATCTGTTTACAACATCTTTTAACTGGCGTGTTGAGTGCGCAACGTCGGCCAGCGAGCCTAGTCCAACCCTGGTTGACTCGACTGCAAACGTCAGCCACAGGGAGAAGGATCGACCGTAGTGTCACCGAAGGATAACGAAGAAGAAAAATTGAAAGGAACAACAATAAAGTAGTGCTCAATATTTTATTTTTCTAAATTCTCATTATTGTTAGTTAATCCTTTAAATTAATATCTACTTAAGATTAAATTTGATGCTAAGAAGGTAAGACTAGTTTGAAGTAAATTATTTCCTAAATTAAACTGAACCCTCTCTAAACATAGGATCTACGACAAAATTGAAAATTCTAGGGAACCTAAATTTGTTAGCGTACATGTGTTAACACAAGGTAAACAGAAAACTTACTTAGCCTAATTAAATTCTTATTAAAAATTACTACTTATGAACTATTAATGCAGGTTCCTACGGAACGATTCGTGCAAGTTAACACGCAATATGTTGTACGATAGCGAAGAGCTACTACAGTAAGTAGTACGGTCCTGAAAGCGATTATAACCTAACATAATTTCTTTTGTGATTCGAAATACAGTCTTTACAAATTGAGAAGCCTCTTTTATTTATCGCAACAATCGTGTACGAAGTGCACTTCATAACATCTTTTTGACAAGACGATGTCGTTTATAGGTAGTTTATTGCATCACAAAAACTAATAGGTTATAATCAGGTTATTAAAAAGTAAAAGTAATCGCAGAATACATGAGCACAACAATTCAATCCAACAAGTGTCAAACTAGCAGATGTTAACACAGATCGAATTTGACAGGAATGTTTGTTATGAATATGATGAATATGTTTTTGAATTCTCATTACGTTTCGTAAACTTTTCATATCGACTAAGAAGCAGACCTAGCCCATTTGCAAGATGTCTTCTTAAGAAATGGTTGCAGAACTGGTCTAACTACAAGAAAAAACAAACATATTTTTCGAAATTATAGCATGCAATAAGAACCCCCATCAGCAGTTGATTCATTGTGACGGACCACAAGAAACGTCATTTTCTCTCAAATTTCTGGAGCCAAATGACATTTCACAAAGAAAATGCCCTAATATGGTTATTATGATGTTATAATAACTAACTCAAATAATTTGCTATGGACCATTATGCGTATGTTATTAGACTGCTCTCAAGATGTATTTTCGACTCAATTTCAACTTTACGCTATAGCTATGGACAAAATAACAGTTCCGGTTGAAACTTTGATTACAATTATCACTTAAATTTTCCAAAGCTGCGTTTTTATTTTGTCGATGATTGAAAAGATACATTATGAGTAAAAAAGAAAATTGCTCGATAATCTAGAAAAAAAATTATATTTTAAAAATAATTTTAAATTTTTCGGACACATAGACCATGTGTCCAATCCACCATGACGATTTTTGATGATTCCAACAGAGATGCTGCAAACTTGCAAAATATAAAAGAAGTTTCTGTTGTTTTTTTTAATCTTTTGAACGGCGCATAAATTATGTAAGAGTAAAGCAAAAGTTGCACCATAAAAGCTGCCTCGCATATGATATTTTGTTATGCCTGTGAGAATTAATAATCTTTCGATTTTCGATATTTATTAAATAACTAGCTGAACCCGGTGCGTGCGCTTGCAACTAAATGAAGGAAAATTTAATGTAACTGGCACTTTTATTGATTTTTTCGGAATGAGTTTTTTTTTTCTTGAATAAGCAGGGGTTCAAACTTCTATCAAAACATGCTTCTTACCCGAGAAATACACGTTTTGTGTTTAAGTATCCTGGATAATTCTCATTTTTGGTAGAAATATGTGTTTCATTTGTATACGAGCCCTCCCTTCCAGAGGGGGTAGTTTCTCAAACCACCATACAATGATTGCCTTCAAAACCCCCCACATGCCAAATTTGGTTCCATTTGCTTGATTAGTTCTCAAACCATCACACGGGGATCTTCGATTATAATAAAAATTTGAGTTTCATTTGTTTGAACCCCCCGCCCTTTCAAAAAGGGGAGGGGTCTTGAACCACCATAGAAACATTCTTGCCTTCAAAACCCCCCACATGCCAAATTTGATTCGATTTGCTTGATTAGTTCTCGAGTTATGAAGAAATTTGTGTCTCATATGTATCAGAACCCCCTTCCTGAGAGAGTAGGGGTCTCAAACAATCATAAGAACCTTCCCTAGCCCCAAAAACTCCTTCATATAAATTTTCACGTTGGTCGGTTCAGAAATTTCCGAGTCTATAAGGGTCTGACAGGCAGACAGACAGACAGAAATTCATTTTTACGTATATAGAAATCTACCCTAAAAATCCTCCACATGCCAAATTTGGTTCCATTTACTTGATTAGCTCTCGAGTTATATAGAAGCGTTCGTTTCATTTGTATGGGAGCACCACCCCCCAACCTAACAGAGAGAGAGAGAGAGAGAGAGAGAGGAGGTGTCTCGAACTATCGTAGAAATATGTATTGCCTTTAAAATCCCCGCATGCCAAATTTGGTTCCATTTGCTTGATTAGTTCTTGAGATATGCAGAAACTTCTGTTTCATTTGTACGAAAGCCTCCCTTTCTAGAGAAGGGAGGGGTCTCTGACTACCATAGAAACATTGCTTGCCTCCAAAAACTTCCGCATGCTAAATTTGGGTTCCATTGCTTGATCAGTTCTCGAGTTATGCAGAAATTTGTGCTTCACTTGTATGGGAGCCCCCCTTTCCAGAGAAGGGAGGGGTTTCAAACCATCATAAGAACCTTTCGGTGTCCAAGACGAATCCAACAAAGCAAAAATCTTGCCAAACGGTCCTTCCGCTCGCGAGTTAAATCGTGACAAAGGAAACCCCAACTCATTTTATTTATACAGATGAGAATATATTGGAAACAGTGTACAATCCTGTTTTAATTTTGTAACAATTTTGAAGTGTATCATTTCTTTGTTGCCACCCTGTAGTAAAATTTTAAAGTGATGAAGTTTTCAATCAGTTTATGTGGTTGACAATTTTTCAAAGGGCTTATCCAAACCAAATCCCTAGTAACAAAATCGATATAGTAGGGATTTTAATGTTTTTAAACACAATGGCTGATAGATCATATGCTAACATTATTTAGGTGTGATAAAATAGTTTTTTTTTTTTTAAATTGAAATAAAATGCCTATAGAGAGAATTCAAATAAATTCTAAGACGATTCGTTTGAAAAAGAATCATCAACGATGAGACAAAGTTTCGTCTACGAATAGACCCAAAACGGTGCTGAAAGACCGACAATACATTCTTACGCGACGGAAAATTTCATATTCATAAAGTTAGTTGGTTGACTTTCCAAAGTTCAGATTTGAAAACATCTTATAATGCATGTCTAAACAAAAGTATAACTAGTTGAATATCGTTTCCAGTTCTATTGTTTTATGAGTTATAATTTAAATTGTAATCAACTGTAGCATATTAGGTTGAGTTATGGAACACATTGCCAAGGAGAACGAAATGATAAATTTTCGTGATTTTTCTTTCAATTTTGAACGAAGAAAACTGCATGATGATAGTGAAGATTTTGATGATGGTCAGTTGCTGCTTAATTTGATTAAAGAATACCTCTCAGGTTGTTTTTTACGACTCTTGAGATGCTTCGCTTTCGGTTGTCCAAAATAAGTACATGTCATCTTAAAAAAAATAATTGACAGAAATCAACAGCGTCTCCTCTTATCCCAACCAACCACCAAAAACCAAACCCCGCTCAAAGAGCCAAATTTATGCACTCTGCACTTTTGCACCGAGATGCCACCACCAGAAAGAAACCAGTACGGGAGCCTTTCCGTCTTCGTCGTCGTCGTCGTCGTCGCAGCCGCCGGCAACACCGCCATCAACGATGCTGGGCGTTGAAATTAGCCAACTGGAAATATGTAAACAGAGAACCCAGCGGCATCTCGACTGCGGGAAGAAGCAAATCGGCAAAAATTGCTGAAATTCGAGAGTAGTTGTCGGTACTTACCCCCAACGGGAAAAACACAGACTTTGACTGATTTCTCGTTCGATTCGGTGCTCGCCTACTTCGCTATCGGTCTCAACTGGTTTAGGAGTTCAAATTTTCAGGGTCACTGAACACCAAATCACTTGGAAGCAGAGAGTCCCTTTAACAGTTTCTCACCCTTCCGGACCAGTGTGCCGGATGACCGCAGGGATTCAGGACGTCGAAGTCGTCCCAGAGATCAAAACAAAACGTGAATCTGTTGATTGTACACGTGTGTCACTACAACGACCGGGAAGTGTCCTTCTGTGTTTTTTTTTCTGCTCCTGTTATTGCACTCAGTTCTCTCACTCTCGTAGGAACCACCCGAGAACGAAATTAAATTATTTGAACCATAATCAACGAGCTGATACTAATCGAATCACAGACGCCGCACACACAAAACCCTGAACTTGGGAACCACGACACGACCGACGACGCACCGTTTGGAATCCGAAACCACAGACACACGGAGCGACGTCAAACCGGGGCAAATCGAATGTAAATCTTTCTACTCTACTGCACCGGGGAATCCCCCGTGTTTGAATGAATAATAATCAATTCTACTGTGCGTTTTGGCCGTTTTCGGAAGTTCCGGATGAGCTTTCAGCACAGCTGTGGTGTGTTTGCCTTTTTGCCGCCTGGATGATTCTGAACACACACAACGCGGTGCGACTTGTGCTAACCTCGCCGTGGCCAGCTAGACCGGAATCATCTCGGGAACTTGGCTGAACGCTTCGGGAATTTCTTCTATCTCTCTCGTCGGCCGTCGTCCAACCGGGTGAGGAGGACACTTCCGATGCGCGAGGGGGTCCGTTCAAAAGGCCGTCGCACGGAGTTTGTTTGCCGAATTTGCCTGCTTGCAAGAGACCTATGCTCCACGGGAGAACCGGGGAATTCACACTCCGTTTGGCACCGAGGTACGATAAATACAGAAACACATGTACCGATGTGCAGTCATCCGCAGGCGAAAAGGGAACTATTCATCTGTGCTTTTTGTTTTGATTTGACTTGAGAGCTGCTCTGGATGTTGTTGTTGTTGTTGTTGTTGTTGTTGTTGTTGTTCTTGTACGACGGAGGGGGGTTCCTTTTGGCGCGGCCTGATCCCGTCAACCTATGTACCTGTAGGTACATATCATGGCGTTTCTTTACGTGTGTGCATCATGATCCCTCTCGGTGCGCAAATGATCGAAAAATATTATGCATACCTCCAGTTGTTTGGATCGGTGTGCGGTCGGTTGTGGCACATGGCCTATGTACCACCACAATCATCATCATCATCATCGTCCCCATCATCGTCACTGTCATCGAACAACACAACCGTCATTGCAGTAGAAGGATAATGAACGGCACATGTGTGAGTGTGTGCGTGAGTGTGCTTGTTACAAAAACACCCACCGTCACCACCCACTCACCGACAGCAATCTTACACACCAGAATCTTCCTTCTCGTTTCCGCCTGCGTGGCTGTGTTGGTGCCATCCGTGATGGTAAGCGAAAGCCTTCCCAGCAGAAGATTCGTCGAAAGCGGTGGGTGCTGATTGTGCTTAGTATTGTGCAGACAGGCTGGCAGTCGTCATCTTGGGTCGAGATCTCAGTTCCAACTCTCCTGAACGGTCTCCCTCTGGCCGTTGGTGAACCGAAGCACCTGTGATCGCTCTGGGTGGACCAGCATTGGTAACGAAGAATAAGCTGATTACTGCGATCTTTGCGAAACTCTGATAAGCCGAACAATTGCCGACGGAAGGATTTGAAAATCAGTGGAAATTGTTTATTTTCAACGTAGAGGGCTATGAGAAGTGATTCGATTGTGTTGCTTTGGATAATAAAGGAATTTGCTTCGAGACAATAAACGATACAGTGCATGTTATTTTGAAATATCACAACCAAGATTTAGTGACTAATTAGTGACGTGAATATTGAAATAAATCACCAACAAAATGTGGCCTCTGCTTCCAGAATCGCTACATTTTCCCTTGAACTGTGGCCAATCTTTCTTGGTGAGCAGAATGATTCGATAAGATTCACACGAGCTCAGTACGAAATTTAAGGTACTGTTACAGAGTTGACTGATTGGTTTTCTTAATTATAAGTATTTAAGAGCTTGTTGAAATTACCGAAAAGTGCCGTAAAGCTCCTAATGATAGGACACGTTGAAACAAAACGATAGCTCTTATAAATCTAAGAAAGTGTGCGCTATTTAAGATCTGTATCCGCAGTAATTCGGACATCTTAAAACACGAATAAAACATAAATTACGCATTATATTTCCGTCGGAGTTGTTCATTTCAGATTCATGTGATGTGTTTTAATAATTCGTGAAGACAAAACATAGATATTCGGTATTTGCATAAAATTTTCGAACTTTGCGCTTAACTCCGTCCATTAGGGTTTGTACAGACTCTCCAGAAATCGTAGAAGCCGTCTTTGTCCAAATTTACTGGAATTTTTTGATGTCTTTAATTCCTTGCTTCTTTCCAGAAAGCTTCCGCTTCATCAAACCCCAATATCTCTCGATTGGTCGTAGCTCTGGGCAATTTGGCGAGTTTGAGGTTTTTGGTACAATGTTCGCTTGATTTGCTTGGTACCACTTCATCACAGTTTGAGCATAGTGGCGCTATGGTGCCAAATCGGGTCAGAACAAAGGTTTCTTTGTGATTTTGTCGCTTCTGCAGACCTCTTCTGATAGACTCCTTGTTGATTGTGCCTGTAGTGACGAAAGATTTACTCTTTTGGCCACACGTGCAAATTGCCTGCCACACAAGGTATTTTTAGGGGAAATTTCGATGCATTCTTCGTTCTGAAATGCTCAGCTGTAGCATTTCTGGCCATAGCAGAATAAAAAGCTAGTCCTGGAAGCTGCCTGAAGTCCTCCAGGACATAAGTTTCATCGTCCATAACAACGCAGTACAAAGCCCGTCGAGCCCGTGATTTTGCTGCCAAGTTCTGTTTGTCGTTGCGATTTTGAACTGTTTTTACTATATACGACTTAAGTCCCAAACGTTGTTTTGATTTTTGGACAAAACCCTATTTTACGAGTCACCGTTCGAATGGAGAGACTTGGGTTTTCTTATTTTCACCTGGTCCATGACAGGATCGCGTCAATTTTTGTCACTTCGGTTTCCCTCCACCCAAACGTTCCAAAAATGATTTGAGCATTCGTTAATAGTGGATTAGCAAATCCGATATTTTGCAAATCCCGTATTGACAAGTCAGGATTTGTCGTACGCCCGTACGATTATGACAAAAACTTACGTCAAGAATATGGATGAAGCAGGTATTTTATTTGAGAACAAGGTAAGCAATGGTTTCGCAAAAATAAAGTTAACTCATACTTTCAAATACATTGCTTTTGGGACCCTTATATATTCATTTACTTTTTCCGTTTTTTCACAAAGTCACTCAGTTTCTGGAGAATCTCTTTTATTTTAAGCATAGCACAAATTTGCACAAATTCTTGAGGTCCTTTTTTTTGTAGTAATTAATGTATGCATTAAAAAATTGGACTGATTCTGCATGCGGTTATCCTGCTACCAGGTGGTGAATCCACTTGTGTATCGCCGATCGTAGCAACCATGTTTAGTATCGAAAAAATGGCAGCTTTATCAATAACCCCAATGGAGCGGCTGAAGATACTGGTGAAATACATCTTTTCAGCAAAGTGCGACGTCGTCTTCATAATGAATGACGAGACCTTCTTTTTGTTTGATGCCAAACATATATTCCATACTCAATTCCCGAAGAAGCCCAATGAGAAGGGATTGTTCAAGCCACTTCTCTTTCCATCGTGGCTTTCTGTGGACAAGTAGTACGAAAAGATTGCCGTGAGTTGCCTCCTTCATTAAGAAGTATCATTCTAAGATGAATGTGTAATTTAGGGTGAATTTGACTTCAGCCCATTATGCCATATACCCATTGAAAGAGATGAACCGGATCAAGATAAACGTTGTATAAACGTTAGTGAAGACCGCTAACACTCCCATTGTCCATAAGCTGCACCCGATAGAAAATGCTTTTTCGCAACTCGAATTGAGGATCTGCCGAAATTCTTCTTTTTATTGGCCATGGATAAGGTTTCGGTCCACTGCTGCACGGCCGCTCGACATAAGCATTTTGGTAGAAAGTTCAATAAACGTATTTTGTTACGAAACGCAATTGAATTATCATCTGTAGTTTTTTTTTGCATCGCCATTCGAAATTTATCCATTTTTTTTAATGCAAACGTATATTTCAAACAGTACCGGAGTTCGTTGAAATTATGTAACATACTTTAGTGTTGAAACCCTTTTTGTATTAATTAAATTTAATGTTACTGAAAATATAAGACCATTCGATGCTTATTTAACTTTAGCGCATTAACAAAACCTTCGTATTTAATTTTCTTTTTGAAATCGTACATAATTATCTGAAATTTTTCCAAGTTTACCAATTATTTAGGTAAAGATTTTTCGCATTCCTTTATTTTTTTTATTTCTTTATTATCGAGACTTTCAGCCCTGGGCTGGTTCATCTCCCGTCGTAGTCAGTCAAACACCTTTTGGGTATTTTCGTAATTTGTCCGGGGGTGATATTCGAACTACTGACTTTGGCGTGAGAGGTATGGATGCTAACCACTACGCCGAGGTCGCCTCCTATCCTTTAGTTTTATATAAGTAACATATCAAACAGTTTACTGAAAAAAATCCCAAAAAATGCAATGCAAACTTGTCAGTAGATTTTTCAAGGTACATAGGATCAAAAATCCTGATTCACAAGAAAATAGTCGTTGAATATCAGTTGAGATTCTACAGATTATCAAGAAAAAAATATTAAATAAAATCTGCTTTTTAATATCATCCACAACACTTAAAATTTAAACAGAAGTTTTCATTTTAAATTACTCGATTTTAAAAGTTAGTACAAATCATTGAAAGTTATTTGAAAATAATATTGGATCCGCTACATTCCATTTTTACATTTTTATTATCAGATACGTTTCCTGAATTTCTATGGGATTTTTCATTAGCATTACATAGATTTGAAGTGAATGCGTTGGCATCTTTAAACGAATTGCGAACAATATTCTCTGCGATACTGAATAACCTAAGTTATCAGTTCGCTATCAATAGAAAGTATGTTGAAGCTATCCTGAATTCTCAAACTAGGTTCTGAAACATCTGAGGAGATGAACAGTTTTCAGTAATTCTTTTTTTCTATAAAAATAGGATGCTTTAGGTCACCAAACAAATCATGCCAACTTTATATGGAAAATAAATCATTTTCATTTTATTGATGGATTTCAATGTCTGTTTAAATCTGTAACTTAATCGTAATATCTGTATAATGTCTGTAATCTGTATGGAGTCTGTATGCATGGTACATCTGGCATCCCTGCATGAAATGGAAACATCAATCATAGTATTTTTCATCATAGACTCTCAGCTATACCACAGTGAAATTTTTCATTCCTACGTGCAATATTTCAAAAGTTACAATGATTTGAAGGTGTCCGGATTAATGTGGATAAAGATTTTAGTGGAACACCTGTACCTAGAAATGAAAAGCAAGAGTATTTTCCATTTAATTCCAATAAGCTTTATTACTTATCTTGACAGATAAGCGTATTTTGTTTACAATGACAGAATTCCAGTCGAATGATTAGTACACGACATTGAAGAAGTGATAGCTATTATAGGGTCAATTACAGAAGTCGAGTCGAGAAACTCGAGCGACACTTGTTACTATCGATTCGAGCAAAATTGCACATTACAGAAGCCGATTGAATCTGTTCGAGTCGGTATCCGAACTCGACTGTCAACTGTTCCAACATTACATTTCCAAACGTCATTTAAATATTACACCATGCAATAATTGAGGACTTCCGTCATCTTAGCTGTCATTTTCGACATTCATGTTGTGAAATTGAATAGAAGTAGTTGAAATTGAGCGTAGGGCATGTTTGAAAGGCGGCATCTGATCAAGCAGATAATCTCTTGCCTAGCTACCACAATGCGTGGTAGGGAAGGGGGAAGGGAACCTTACAGAAAGCTTACAGAAGTTCTTGGTAGCTTTATCAACATACTCAAATTTAGTAGAGAATTTGACATGCTAACGAAATTTATGAAAAGTTCTCTCGAATGCTTTTTATAAGTCCAGACCATTGTTTGTATGCATACGAGATACTTACGAATATTGTGCTGAACATTCAACATTTACGTAGAACTTCCGTCAAATCCTTAGTGGATCTATCGGTAACTTTTTATAACTTTCGACAAGCTCATATCAGTTTGCATTGTTTGAAAAGTATGCACACAACTTCCGAAAAGGTCTCAGACTTTTCAGAAAATTCTGAAAAAAAAATTCTAGAACAGCTTATACAAGGGTAAGTCGCTTAGAACAGTGTGCCAGCCACGATGTCTCACACACTAGACGAATATGTTTCCTAACAGCCAGCGGCACTTTGATTTTCAATCCATATCACAACTGTGGCACACTGAGGCTCACGTTTGACAGTTGAGCTTATAGAAATATGAAACCAGCAACCTTTCCAATATGCGTTGCCTGGTTGCCAAGCTCAGCAGAAAATAACAATTTGGGCTGTCAACACATCGGCACCTTCGGCACATTACGGGAACTCCCAGAACATTGCAACGCTTGTTGACACAATCAAAAAAACTAGCACAGGAGAAAAGTGTGCTGAGCGATCCACCTCTTCAGCTTATACCTTCATAAATTTGCCTATTATAATTATTTCAAGTTTATCATGTAATAAACACTTAAAGAAGATCCTGGATTTCTACAGGAACCAGTCTTGTTTACACTTCAGCGGAACACCCGCGCATGCTTATCCATTGATGACCTCTTCAAATCTTACTCTCGGTTTTTTAATTCAATTTCTTTCTATTTAAGTTCAAGTTTGAGTGCTTAACTTCCTGTTTTCTAGATTTTCCGTTTTCTGTCTTGCATCGGCTCTCATCATTTCGTTTAGTTTCAGTTTTGTATCCACCAGTTTTGTCGATCCAGAGCTGTAAAAACAGTAATCATTAACAATATCAAGTATTGTTGTAACACTTACTTTTTTCCATTTCGATCCAAGGCGTGACTCGAGCTCTTGGCCAATTTACGCCCACTTTTGCTTCACCTCTGGCGATGTCCATCTTCATTTTCAGCAGTTCGACGAGCCGTTCGAATATTTCTTATGAGGAGTGGACACTTATCGCTAGAAGATAATAGTTTTTCTGTTAATTCCTCTCAAAACAAAATCAAAAATGGTTTCCTTACCTCAGTCAGTTATCATTTCTAGACGAAAATCGCGATCAAAACAAATTTACTCGACATAATGTGACAGATCAATTACGCGTTTTTGAACGGTCTACTGAGTTGACCTGCGTGAAATTTCGTCAATCTCGAATCCACTGTAATAGCAAATCAAACCTTTCGAGCAAAATGACGTACTAATATTTACAGGAACCAAAACGACCCCCTTCATTGACACTACTTTCGATTCCTGGTATTGTTTTGTCGTCCAAAAATCCTGACTCAAAATACTACAACCAACGAATACTTAATTCTAATTTTGTAAACCTGACAATTTTGAAAAGATAAAGCATTTATCATTGAATTTGTACCCATGTTTCTTCCAACCATCACCTCTTTCCTCATATTGTTTTGAATTTATGAGTATAAGCACGAGCGTGAGCATGATTGACCACCCACGGGTGCTACTCCATTATTGCCAGATCAGCAGTATTTACACAACGAACCAACAGATCATACTGGGGACTAACATACATCCTCAATGTGTAAAAACTGGTGACTCATTATGAAGAGATAAAGGCGCCGTCCGTGCCCGAATGCTGGTCAAGTAGGGAATGGAAAGGAACTTTTTGAAGTGAAACTCGCTTTTAAGGAAGCCGAGAAATCCTCTGCACTTCCACGAGAAATCACTGGGATGTTGGATAGTTGGAAGAAGGTTAGCCGCAAAGTTCGTTTTGGTTAACGATACGCTGAAGTATGTTACTAGCGCTATTCGTCCATAGCATGAGATCGCTCCAATAAGCAATAAACATTAAACCACAGAGAACAGACATTGATGTTCATATATTATACTTTTTCTTGAAATACTTGTGTATATGGGCATCCGGTATAAAAAGCAAGTTAACGCAGAGAAAGCAATTATAATGAAAATTGAGTAACATTTCCGTGAGAGAAAAAAAGTATACAATTGTACTCAAAAATTGAGTAAAATGAAACGGGAGTGTGGCACACTTTTGACATTTGTATTTTTCGAAGATTTAATCTGGCAGTCCTGGAAAATTGACGTTATATGTTATTGTTGACTTTTGATGAAATATCTTTAATTGAATTATGCTTTTTTCTCCGTGTATATGCAATCGGTACAATACGTCGTCAAACGTATTTTTTTTTTTTTTAATAATCATTTATTTGTACAGGCTCAATCGAATTAACTTTACAGAGCCAAATTTTCATATTTTTATACATCATTTATCTTAAAACTAAAGTTAGGAGGATAGAGCCGATTACCTCGCGGCCGTCTCGAGGTTAATAGGTATAACAAATTACGGATGGGAAGGAGGGTGGGAATTTAAAGTATGGTTACATAACACATTGAATTTAAATTCCAGAATTATCTAAACACTTATAACTATACAACTTATGGTTTTCTTTTGACTTGAACATATTCTTGAAAAAGAAAAAAACACACACACATACACATATAAAAAAAACTTATTCTAAACATACAGGTTAAACTAACTACAATCTAATGCTAATGTTAGTCAAAAACACATAAATGAGTTTCATGTACTCCAAATCACGTACAGCCAAAATATCTCGAATTGGCACATTGGGTTGTCTACCTCGAGCCCGAAGGGAATCATAAAGCTCAGATCTGACTCCAGAATGCTCAGCACAAGACCAAATAACGTGATCTGCGTCCTGATAGCCTTGTCCACACTCACAGAGATTGCTGTCGCTCAGCCCAACCCGGTATAAATGAGCGTTCAAAGAATAATGATTCGACATGAGGCGAGACATGACACGAATGAAGTCTCGACCCACATCCATCCCGCTAAACCAAGATTGCTTCGACACCTTTGGGATGATAGAATGTTGCCATCGCCCCAAATCTCCTTTACTCCATTTATACTGCCAGCTGACGAGTGACTGTTGACGAAAAATAGGAAAAATTCGTTGAAGGCGATTTGTCGATCACAAATATCGCCTTCCATAGCGCCCACCTTTGCAAGCGAGTCCGCTTTCTCATTGCCCGGAATTGAACAATGAGATGGGACCCATACAAAGGTGATGATAAAATAACGCGAAGATAAAGCACTTAGAAGCTCCTGTATTTTCGCGAGAAAATACGAGGAGTGCTTTACCGGCTCAATGAGCGAATAGCCTCTATAGAACTGAGACTATCCGTGAAAATGAAGTACTGATCCGGTGTTAATGAGGCAACAATTTTTAGCGTAAAATGTATTGCCGCTAATTCAGCGACATATACGGAACAAGGAGCTTGAAGTTTACGGTTGGCGCTATAAATTTCATTAAATATACCAAAGCCTGCTGACTGCTCTATCAAAGATCCGTCAGTGAAGAACGATTTAGTGGAATCAACTTGGCCAAACTTTGCAGCAATATCACCGGAGCAATCATAGGACGATGATGCTTCTGGGATTCCACGAAGCTCCTGCTTCATGGATAAATCAAAATGAACCGAATTGTCGAAATCGGAGAAGCAAACACGATTGGAAATGTTCGGCGAAGGGCTGACATCCTGTGTTATGTACAAATGGTACAAGGTCATGAAGCGAGTTTGAGGATTCAACTCAAGGAGCTTCTCAGAACTTTCGATCACCTCGGGGTTCATAACTTCACACCTGGTGAGGAGCCGGAGAGATAATTCTGAAAAACCGATCCGAGAGTGGCAACATGCCAGCCAGCACTTCAAGACTCATGGTGTGAGTCGAGTGCATGCAACCTAACGCGATACGAAGACACCGATATTGAATACGTTCCAGTTTAATGAAGTGCGACCGAGCCGCTGACTGGAAAACAAAAACTACCGTATTCCATAACCGACAAAATCGTTGTCCGGTACAACGTTAGAAGATCTTGTGGATGAGCTCCCCACCAGGTTCCGGTAATTGTGCAGAGAAAGTTGATCCTTGGCTGGCATTTTCGCTTCACATACTCAATATGGGATCTCCAGGTGCACTTTGAATCGAACCAGACCCCAAGATATTTAAATGACATAGAATGAGTTATCGGCTTACCCCAAATTTCGAAGCTTCGGTTGTGCTGGGTTATGCTTCCTTGAAAAAACTACCAACTCAGTTTTCTCCGTAGAGAATTCGATACCTAGCTCTAGAGCCCAAGTAGACAAATTGTCTAAGGTATCCTGTAAGGGTCCTTGCAGATCGACCCCATTGGGTCCCGTGACAGACACTACGCCGTCATCTGCAAGTTGTCTCAACGTACAGCTGTCACTTAGACAACTGTCAATATCTTTGACATAAAAATTATACAAAAGGGGGCTTAAACATGATCCCTGGGGGAGACCCATGTAGCTAAATCGTGAAGCTGTAGAGGTTCCATGAGAAAAGCTCATATGTTTCTCTGACAGCAAATTGTACAAAAAATTATTCATTAATGGTGAAAAGCCACAAGCGTGGAGTTTATCTGAAAGAACTTCAACAGATACTGAATCAAAAGCCCCCTTGATATCCAAGAATACAGAAGCCATTTGCTCTTTTTTAGCAAAAGCTAACTGAATATCCGTGGAAAGCAACGCGAGACAGTCGTTCGTTCCCTTACCCCTACGGAAACCATATTGAGTATCTGAAAGCAGGTTGTTCGTCTCAACCCATTTGTCCAGACGGAAAAGGATCATTTTCTCCAACAACTTTCGAATACAAGATAACATCGCGATGGGTCGATAGGAGTTGTGGTCGGACGCGGGCTTACCAGGTTTTTGAATGGCAATAACTCTCACCCGTCTCCAATCATCCGGTACAATGTTGAGTTCTAGAAACTGATTAAACAAGTGCAACATGCGCCTCTTCGCGACGTCTGGGAGGTTCTTGAGCAAGTTGAACTTGATCCTATCAGCGCCTGGAGCCGTATTGCCACACGAAAGGAGTGCGAGAGAGAACTCTACCATTGAAAAGGGTTGGCCAATCTCATCTATCGAATTCGTGTTTTCGCGAGGAATCATCCGTGCCGGCACAGAATCTGGACAAACTTTTCGCGCGAACTTTAGGATCCATTGGTCCGAGTACTCCTCGCTCTCGTTGTTCGTAGTTCGGTTACGCAACCTTCGCGCCGTGTTCCAAAGAGTACTCATCGACGTTTCGCGCGCGATAGCCCGTTCACAAATGTTCGCCAGTAACCGCGTTTCTTGGCCTTGATGAGGCTCTTAAGTTCGCGTTCGAGAGCCGTGTATACTTCGAAGTGCTCAGGTGTTCCACGTCTACGGAAAACTTTAAACGCGTCGGACTTTTACGGTAAACCTCGGTGCATTGCTGATCCCACCATGGAGAAGGAGGTTTCCTGCGAGATGACGTCCCTGGAACTGGTCGAGTTTGAGCTGAAGCGCGCTGTTCAAGATCAGGTTGGAGAGGAAGTTATACTCTTCCAGCGGTGAAAGCCTTCTACCGTCGTTACGGCTTCATCTACTGCTGTCATAAACTTTGTCCAATCGATGTGACGGGTAAGATCATACGTGACGTTAACAGATTTCGACGGATTGAACCCGGTGGCAACCGAAATTTTTATGGGCAAGTGATCACTACCGTGGGGATCTTGAATCACATTCCATGTGCAATCCAACGATAATGAATTCGGAACAAAGTGTGAGGTCTAATCTACTGCCAACTGAGGATGTACCAGCCAAACGTGTTACTTCTCCATTGTTAAGTACTGTCATATTGAAGTTGTCACAGAGGTCATATATCAAGGAAGATCGGTTGTCATCGTACAGTTCTCCCCAGCCTGTACCGTGAGAGTTGAAATCTCCCATGACCAACCGTGGAGAAGGAAGGACCGAACAAATATCTGAGAGTTGTTTTCCGGTTTATCGAGGCTCTAGGAGGAATATATACGAAGCAATGCAAAGGCTTTTTATTTTTAATAACAGCCTGACATGCGACAACTTCAACACCTGGAATATGAGGAAAATTCACTCTATAGAAGGAGTACAAACGTATTTGATGAACGTTCGTCAAACAATCAATTTACATATTTGGCCAAATAATTTGGAGTCAAATATTTGACAAAAATAATCAAAGTGTGATAGTGTGGACAAACAACTTCGCAAACAGCATTATTTGGCAGAACTTAACGAGAAAAATATTTGGCGTATTGTCAAACGGTGTGATATTAGTTTTAGAACAACGCCTCCCAAATTTTGAACCAGCCTACTCTGCACCATTTTTCGGTTGCTCTTTTTACTGCTACACTGTCCACATTCAAACTGCCGATGCATCGTATTAACCACCCACCCAAACAGAAACCACCACCGTCAACAAATGATGGAAGTGGGGGCTCGGATTGGTCAGCAGATTATAATTATGTTGATGGAGGATTTCATTGGAAAATCCGCTTGGCCCCCGCTAAGCAGCTTTCGAAGTAATGTAATTTTAATTGTTTTGCCCTCGCACCGTCGTCGCTACACTCGATACAAGCTTCCTCCCATCATCATCGGAGGAACGTATCACGCACGTGTCCGAATGCACGTTTTGTAATTTGAGATCTTCGGAATGCTGGGAGCCGTATAACTTCACGCATTAATAATTTAAATTGCTGCCCTTGGTTTGTCTTTGATTTTTTGAATTGAATTTTTCATTGATTTTCCATCTGCTGCACGCACTTACTCGCGTCACACGTTCTGACAGAATTGGACTGCGGGTCGCAGGTCGTTCCCTTTATCCGGAAGCATGTAATGAAATTTGCAAAAGTGTCCCTTCGTTCGAAAGGATCCTTTGTCGGGGCAGAAACAACCGGCAGCAGCAGACGGAAGATTCCGGAAGAAAGCGAAGAAAAGATGCTTGTCTTTTATTGCTTTTGAATTCATCCCCAGGGAGTATCGTCATCATCGTCGTCGTCGTCGTCGCCATCGTCTTGAGACTAGAGTGAATGGCTTTCTTAGCAGATTTGGGTGGGTTAAGACACCGGCTGGCACACGGTAACGGTTAAGTACCGAGAGAGTGGCGTCTTTTTACCCCATTATTGGTCCATTTTGTCGGGGACATTGTTGTCGTTGCGGAGTGAAGGAGAGCTTGTTTTGCATTGTATGCACGTGGAAAGACAGCAGAGAAGCTTTCCTTGGGGCGTCCCTGGGGGCGATTTTCAACCATGAAAGCATGCTCGTAGTTACAGTGGAAATTGTGCGCTTTAAATACTGATAGTTGGTTGAATTTCAGCTAGGTAAACGATGGGTGACCGTCGTTGGTTGGACACATGATAACTTACCGGATATTGCAGGATGATGCAGTCTTGTTGTTCACCGAAATCGAGTTGCAGTTGATGCTGAAAATTAGTGGTACATATTAGGAGTACTTTCAAAGAGTTTCAATTTGCATTTCAGAGTGCAATTTCAGGTCTATCTAGGTGTTGTTTGATTTACTTCATGCCATATATATAATGAATCTCAAATGAATCATGAATCAGTTCACTTTGCGATGGCAGTATTGTCCAAAAATAGACACCGAGATTCTCTCTCTAAGTAGTACACTGAAAAAATATTTGACTTATGTAGCTAATATTGGAAACACATGTAGATATTTTCCAATACTAATTGACTGAATGACTGACTGACTGACTGAGGTTCAAGTGATTTCCACATTTAAAGGGCCAAAACAAATGTTTAAGGGCAGACTAATTTTATTTTCAACAGATTCGCACTATATTCAAATGAAACCACATTTTACAGGTATGATTGACTTCGTATTCAAGTTTTTACTAACTTTTTAGGAAGAATGAGCTTAGTATTTAAATGGTTCCAATCTTTAACTCAAGTAATTTGAAGCATTTCAGGGCTGACTTTCAAGCTTTACATGACTGATTAGCTTCATATTTAAGTAATTCTTAACTTCTCAGGTTTTACTCACTTCATATTCAAGTGTCTGATTCAAGATTCTTAGCTTAAATTCTTAGTACACAGACAAACAGACATAACACTAACGGTTTCGTCATCGATCACGCATTTAACAGTCGATTCAAATGTTTCTTAGTTGGTAGTACCGCCGCAGGTAGCGCGCATAGTCAATTCCATTACATTTGACTTAAGCACACTACCGGCATCTGTTCAGCCTGTATCACCAATCAAAGTGTGCTCAACAGATGACGCTAGTATTTAGTGACAATAACAAAAGTTTACAGCACTTATGAACTCGGTAAGCTGATCATCATTTCTCATGTGAAATTTTGAATGTAAAGAATGTAAAAAGAATGTAAAAAAGCAGTCAAAAAAATTAAAGTATAACAGTTTTCGATAAATGAATAAAATTTGTTTCTTTTTTATAAATGACCAAAAATACATTTACTTTAAATAGAATATCTCCAATGCGTGTGATCCAATTTCCAATATTTTGTCATCAAATAAGGCAAAATTAAATTTAACACCGATTTTCTGAACATTGCAAAATTCTATGAATAATGGCTTCAATTCAAGCGCTATCCCAACATTTCGATCTGGGATGTTGCGAAAATGGCGAAGGTTTCAGTTTGTTTTGTGCAGAAAACAATGAAACGTTCTGTATTACATGTGTACAAGGTCCAGAAGGCACCGAACTGGAGCGATAAACAGAACTCGGTGGCCAAAACTCGTGCAAGAAAACTGTACAAAACCGTTCTGCATCGTTATGGACGATGAGACCTACATTAAAGCCGAAACCAAACAAATGATCTGCGGATGTGGCAAAATGAGTCAGCCCTTCATCACCTCTGGGACCTTCAACGGACAAATCTACAAGGACGAATGCCTCCAAAAACGACTTCTGCCCTTTTTGAAATCTCACGATGGCCCGACACTGTTTTGGCCGGATTTTGCATCTTGCCACTATGCCCCCCCCCCCCCCCCCCTATGTAGACTGGTACAAAGATAATAATGTAGTTTTTGTACCAAAAGACGTCAACCCTCCAAACACTCCGGAACTTCGCAAATTGAAAAATTTTGGGCAATCATGAAGGCAAAGCTCGATAAAAACTGATAGAAAATGAACTTGAACTAAAGGAAGTGTGGTTAAAAGTAAGTAAACAAGTCGGTCCCATCATTGCCCAAAATTTGATGAAAGGGGTCAAGGCAAAGGTGCGGGCATTAGGGTTTGGAGAAGAGGTTCAATAAACCAATGATGTCAAAACTTAACCATTTAGAAGTACTTTATTTCCAGAAAGTTTGAAAAGAATCGGGCTCAAGGAAAATTTTTGGAGACCTATTTTGTGTGTCCAAATTTCATCGAATACAGTCTTTAATAACATGATTAATACCAAAATAACGTCAACAAAAAATATATAGTATGTGTATGTTGAAGCCCAAACGAAGAAAATTAGAGCTCAATGGTGAAAATCGGGTGAAAAATGAGGAAGTGCTGGTGTTTGGAAAAAGTGCAAAAATGCTGGAAAAACAGAAATTCGAAAGAAATACGCCCATCTCTCTCTCTCTCTCTCTCTCTGTCTCGCTCACACTTTTCACACACACACACGCACATACAAAAAAGATTTGGTTTACCTACTGTTCTATTGTTTGGTTAGATATTCTGGCACCTAATTTTAATAGCTATTGGTAACCCTTCAAAACAAAACAAATTGTGACAGTTCGTTGTTCAGTTTTCGGAGTGTGAAAAATGTGCGCTGCAAAACGGGAATTCAAATGCAAAAATGATCCACAAAAGTTTGGTTATGCCTGTGGCGTCTACTTTTTTACGACACCGGTTAAATTCACTGCTTCTCTTCAATCTGCGTTCCGTTTTTATTTTGAAATTTGTCCGGGAGAATCTGGATAAACCATGGGTGCTTAACGTTCTGTGTAATTTGTGCAAAACATGCCTGGCACTCTAGTAGGTGAAAGGTATGTATTTATGAAGTGTGATTTTATAATCTCATTTGGTATAGTAAATTTTTTGGCGAATGGCGTCTACGAATAAACCCAATACACTGCCGGCTAAAAGAATTATGAATCCGTTCTTAACACATGAAGTGCTCCTATAAAATTTATCTATGCAGGCATGTTGTTGTTGTTGTTGTTGTTGTTGTTGTTGTTGTTGTTGTTGTTGTTGTTGTTGTTGTTGTTGTTGTTGTTGTTGTTGTTGTTGTTGTTGTTGTTGTTGTTGTTGTTGTTGTTGTTGTTGTTGTTGTTGTTGTTGTTGTGGTTGTATTCCGCCCAGTCGCGTTTCGATACTTTTTTATTGCCTATGATCCGCCAGCTGGGGGTTAGTTATAGATGTTTTTCATGTTTTGCAGTTCGAGGGCCAAGTTTTTTTTATGTGTACTGGCAGAGTTTGTGTCTGATGCAGACAACGTTGCAAAATAAAATGTGTTATTTCAATTACTTTAAACGCTACTGAAGAAAAGTGAAGTTATCTTAGCATGTCGGTGGAAAATATCAAATCGTTCTAAACATGAACTGGTGTAGAACTTATGGTGTATTTAACTGCATTTTTTTCACCGTTTATGACAAAAAACCACAAGCCAAATAAATCAACCGTATTATTGCTTAGAAAAGCTTAATAAGTCGTTTCCTGTGCTGAACGATGAGAAATTCAATAACTTACTTTTAATAGACGAAAACTTCGTCTCATTATTTAAGTTGGTCGCCAAAACCATTTTCAATAAATTTACTGTATTTAACAGTATTTATTTGTTTAGTATTTTATTTGTTCGTTTAAATGAACGTAAAATTTATTTTAACAAATTAACATTAAACAACTTTAAAACAACTTTATTATGATTAATTTCACATATATTCAATCGGATTTTCTATAATCAAAAAATTAGATTCCCTTCTATACATCCCTACTATATAGATATACAATCAAATACTGATACGTTGAAGATTTCACCATTACCAAAAAATGTCTCTATGAATGACCTGAACCAGCCCGAAGTGGGCAAAAATGGATCCAAAATTTCATTTTTTATACGGCGCAGTGGAGGCGTCCTTAAAAATAGCTTATCTTATGGGAAAAATGCGGGCAATCGAATGGTGTTGGTTTCATTTGACCACAGTAAGTGTCCCATTTTGATTGATAAACTAGGAGAATTTAAAATTTAACACTTCATTTGATCACTTTTTAAAAAAATAAAAAATTAAACCTTGAAACACTTTTTTAAATTTTCGCTAGTAATCGCAAGCAAATTCCATTTAATTCCACTATGAGCTTATCTTTTGACAGATAGGCCTATTTCGTCTGCTACTTACAGACTTCTTCAGTGTCGAGTGCTTTATTTTTTTATTTTTTTAAAAAGTGATCAAATGAAGTGTTAAATTTTAAATTTTCCTAGTTTCCCAATCACAATCGTTCTATTAATACGCTCAAAAAAATTTTTTTTTTTTAAATAGTGTTTAAAAAAAAAAAGTGAAAGTGTCCCATTTTGCCCATTTCTCCCCTCATTTTGGATGCAAACTGGAATTATCACCAGTTATTACTTTGAACGCATACCAGGAAGTGGTCCATTTTACCCGATTTTCCCTCACACATGCATAAACTCATATACCATGTGGTTCGGAAGATCGGTGCTAGTAATATTACTCTCACTTGCACTGTACTCATATAAAAATATCCGGAGAATCGAATGATGATGGTTTCGATTAGGATTGACCTCAGGAAATGGTCAATTTTACCCTATTTACCCTCATACTTGAGAAAAAACTCATATACCATGCGGTTCAAATGATTGTCATTTCAACATTAGATTCAAATGAAATTTTCCCATCTCACAAATAAAACACAGTATGAAATAGAAAAAGTTCATTCAAATGAAAATAGACTACAAAAGTTTTCTCTACAAATCCGTACAGTTGTTCCAACAAAATCCGTATAGCTGTCGTTAGCATCATCTACGGTCTGCTTAGAAAAGTCATCCTCGGCAGATCGATTTCTGGATAAGTAAATGGAGTTTGTTTCCAGATGCGATATCTCTGGATCGATCTGACCAGAGTAGGCTATCTTCAGGTGAATTTTTGCGTGCAAGAAAAGGACGAGCAACGTATCTTTTGTGGCACCTCTTTTCAGAGTGCTCATCGTTAAAATTCATGGGGTAAAGCTATTGAAAAAGTTAATATATTGGTATTGAAAGTGCTCAAAAAGCATGCCCAATCAACTTCATACCTATGACAGATTGTTTCAAAATTGTGATCTTTTTGTGATAGTGATCGTCAGTCGTTGCGAATCAAAACAAACCCAAAAAAGGAGAGAGTTCCTCTCCCATGTGCGCATCAGTAAACATAGTGCACACAATAGATCGCTAAGAATAAACTATACAAGCCACAGTGGTACATGAGCGTCTTTCCAAGCGTCAATTTTTGCCTGTTGAAGTGGCGGACTTGTTTCGTCGCTACAACCTACCCCGCAGTGGGATGTTAGGCAAAGATTGACGTCCATGGTTCGAGCACTATTGGATACATGCCCTTTTGCTCAATTTTCAAAAAAAAAACATCTGTTAGATTTTCCTACCTGCCGCACTCTGACGGAACTTTCAACACTTTCAAAATTATGTTTTAAAGGACTGGAGATAAACTTGTTTACAGGTTTTAGATACATTCTTAATAATGATGGTTTGCCAGTTTGTTGATGAAATCTGGTAGATGTTTATACTTGTGTACAGATAGATGTAGGCATTTCACAGACTTCAATTTTGTCATGATTAGATCTTCTATTTTGTGGTACAACTGCTTGACCTTTTGAGCATCGAGCTGCTTTGAAAAAACGGCTAAGCTGCTAATCAAACTCACAAGATTGGCCAGTTTTTTTTATATACCGAGAATTTTGGCGAACTTTTTGTTGCTGATACAGCAGCCTCCAAATTTTGTTCGATTCACGCTCACCTTAAACGCATCCTAAAATTGATATATGAGATTTTTCCAGTATGAGGGAAATCGGGTGAAATGGACAACTTCCTGAGGTCAACCCTAAACGAAACCATCACCAAACTGGTATCTTTCAATTTCAAAGCCTGCCGTTTTCCTATACGGAACTATCAATAAATTCTCTTGATTTCTATTCGTTCTAGATATAAATTACCGTCCACTACACGAGCTTTGCATGGAGATGAGAAATTATCTGTGTTGCGAAGGAATTCTTTCAGAGGTCTTGTAGCAAAAAACTCACAATTGGTTGGTCAGCTTAAAGCTTAAATAGTTTTCTTTAATTAGGTCTCAATTCATCATTATCATTCAGTTTTTCGTTACTTACATTTTAGTCTCCGCTAGTTTACAAAATACAATTACTTCGCTAACAGAGATTCAGATTATAATTTAGGCTACAATAAAGTATAATTTAGCAAGTTACAATATATAAATTCAATTGAATTCACTTTCTAATTTGTAAATAATTCACTTTCGATCTCAAACCAAAACAATCGTTATTCATCTTCTCCACGTATCATCTACCTACACTAACAACTTTGCCCGTCAACGTCACGCATGTCAGTTTGACCGTTGGGCTTAGGTGTGCTCTTTCGACAGGGGTGCAAAAGGGCTGTTGCGGCGAACGAGTTTATTAAATTATGAGGGCAAATCGGGTAAAATGGACAATTTACTGAGGTCAACCCAAAATGAAACCATCACCATTCAATGTTCCGGACATTTTCCATAAGTACAGTGCAAGTGAGAGCAATATTACTGGCGCCGATCTTCCGAACAACATGGTATATGAGTAAATGCATGTGTGAGGGGAAATAGGGTAAAATGGACCACTTCCAGGCATTCGTTCAAAGTAAAATTTATTCCATAGAGTTCTTCAGCTTGTTTTGCAAATTTATGGTGCATTTGGCACCAAGTTTAGTTTTTAGGTAATAATTCTAGTTTGCATCCAAAATGAGGGGAGAAATGGGCAAAATGGGACACTTACTTTGGCCAACTCTAAATGAAACCAACACCATTCGATTTCCCGCATTTTTTTTTCCATAAGAAAAGCTATTTTTCAGGACCCCTCCCTGCGCCGTATAAATTAATGGAATTTTGGATCCATTTTTACCCACTGTGCAGCCGTGTATGAGAAGTTTAATAATAAAGATATCTAATCTAATCTAATCCAATGTTTATAAGACAAATACTTTATGTTATAGTTGGTTACACTTGGAAATTGGTGTCCTAAAAATTGGGTTTACGGGTTACTTGTGAATTAGAGAATTCAATTCAAAAATATAACAGCTTATGTTCATTACGCACAAATAGTAATCCTACAACTGTATACTTTGTTTGGAAAGATAAGTAATTTCAACTTCACGCTGGTAGCTATTTTGTTCACATTTTTTAATTAAGACTGCCGAAAATGAAAATGTTATGCTCTCACTCATGCGTGATCCTAGTTTAAAAGTTATATAATAATAGCAACTACCATAAACCCCATAGCTTAAAGAGGTTGAATAATGAGCATTTTCCGACTTAATCAATAACAACAACCTCTTGAAACCAACCCTTACGTAGTCTAATCAGATTATGTATTGATTATTTTTTCGTTTATATCAAGACTTGTGGTTAGTAGTGTGCTTTTCATTTGGACTATTGCACGGAAAAAGCTAACCTCACGTTTGACCATGAGAGTATAAGAGATAGCAAGAACAATCGTGCTCCACATCCTTTTTTCTCACACACGAATTTCTGAACACAAGGGCACCATTTTCTGTCAAATCTAAGGTATGACGTCACTGTGATTTTGACTATATTTCAATCGTCATCACTTTTGTGTTAATGTGCAATTGAACGTTACAAGAACGTAACATTATTTATTGACTTAATGTTGAGTTCTCATTACGCTGTGCAAGTATCAGAACGCTTCTTTGGAACAACTCGACTAACTCCAATGCTTGTAATTGAATGGTCTTAGCAAACCTTTTGAGCAACATCAATGAAACATCTAGTATCTACAGGGTGTGGCAGAAAATAATGCGAAAATTTGTTCTATTTCTTTCCAATCCCATTTTCAACTAATTCAAGCAATAATATCATCATTTTCGAGTGCCGTTATCTTAATAAAGTCCTTTTAAACAAATTTATTCAATGTGTCCTCCATTTTTATTAATAACATCCTCGAGCCGACGCCGGAAGCCAGAGCATGCCTTTCGGACGTAGTCCTCCAACATTGACTGCCATGAGCGTGTTATGGTTGACTTCAGGGTTTTCACACTAGGGTGTGATGTTTTGCAGGCTCGTGCTTCAACATATGCCCAAATCGAATAATCCAACGGATTAAGAACTGGACTGCTAGGGGGTCACAAATCCTTCGGCCAAAACTTCATGTTATCGTTCAACCATTGTTGGATTCGATTGGACATGTGACATGGCGCTCCATCCTGCTGTAGGACAACGTTTTGGTCCTCGGAAAAGTTGGCCTTCACCCAGGGAAGCACTTGGTCCTTTAAAATACCGATATACACTTTGGTATTGATTTTAACTCCAGCATCAATGAAAACAGGCGGCATTTTCAAACCGTTGGACGCCACCAAGCCAAATATCATGACACCAGCCGGATGTTTGGTTTGAAATTTGAATTTCACTTTTTCCGGAACGTTCTCCATTTTCTGTGGTGAAATGAACCGGTCAGTGCGGCTGTTGGCCACAGCATCGATGCTGAAAAGCTTTTCGTCGGAGAACAGGATTATCTTTTTTTCCTTCTTCAACAAGGAGAGCAATCTCTTGGAACGAGTCACTCGAAGTTCCTTGACCCGGTCCGTAATCAAGTGGCGTTTCACTCTGACTCTGGAAGATGCATGTTATGTAATGCACCGGGTTGCGAGCAGTTTTTGCACGGACCGATTTGATCACGTTCGGCGTGCATGCAAAGCGCGGACGTCCGTTTCCCGGCTTCCGCTGCTTAGGACCATCCTGCAGGGACTTTTTTTATGCGGAAAACTGTTGCCAAATGGCACCCTACCACCTTGGCAATCTCTTTCGGCTTCTTCTGGGTGAGCAACAAACTGGTGATCACTTCTATCGCAATCATTTTGACGAATTTTCAATAAAACAAATAGAACGTTTGGATGCAGTATTTGAAAGTAAACACAAACAAATACACTTTCGACAGAAATTAGGCACAAGCTACACGAATTAACCCAATACTAAAGTTTGAACATTTTCGCATTATTTTCTGCCACACCCTGTAGTTTTTACACACTCCGTTTTGTTGTATACATGGGAGCGGAAGCCTCTCCTTTTGAGTTTATTTTTGTACACAACTTCTGGTTTTATCGGAGAGAAAGACCGTAAAGTGTTGTGATATTGGTCCCCACCAGAATGGGTAAATGGGCGCCTCCATTATGGGATTGACATCTTCTAATTATTATGTCTGTATTCTCCGTACTTGGAGTAGCGATTATAATGTAGAAGGAGGGTTCCTCTCCCATGTATGTAACAAAACGGAGTGTGTACAAACTACCGCTAGAAACTATCACAAGCAATCAGTAGTACATGAGCCGAATGAAACACGTTACTTTTGCCTGTTGAGGTGGCGTATTTGTCCGTGCCTTGACCTACCCCGCAGTGGGATGTTAGGCAACAGTAACGTCCTTGGTTCGAGTTCCACTATATCCATGCCCTTTGCCCAATTTTCAATACTTCAATTTCCAACCTACCGTACACTGACGGAACTTTCAACCCTTTGTCTTCATATCTTTCATTCTGGCAAATATTACTGTCCACTCTTGGTGCCACATGGTGATGAGCAAACATCTCCTTCTTCATCATTCCATATATGTCCATTATACAGTGGTGGTCACGAAAATAAGGCCACCCCTTCACTCCAACAACAAAATCGATAAAATTCACAATGAAAAACATCACAAGAAGAGCTCGCTCTATCTGTCATTATAGGAACTTTGTTAGTAACAAATTAAGTTGAAAATAAATCTGCTAGGTGTCTCTCGTGCATGGAGAAAGAATTATTTATCCAGCAGCTGTCAAATTCGGTTGGACACGAAAATAAGGCCACATAACCGGAACCGCTCAAATTCAAAATATTATACAAAATTCGTCGTTGTAGGCTGTGTTGAACTGGTTAGTAACTAAATAACACTTGATAAACAATATATTCAATCTATTTATGTTTGATATACAGCAAAAATGGGACGTGAAATTCATTTTTCACACTCGCAGAGGCAATTGATTTAGAAATGGCATAGTGAAGGTAAATCTCAAAGAGAAATCGCTAGAATGGTAGGGGCATCTCGTTGCATGGTGCAAAATGCACTGAAAGTACAAAACAATATTGACAACTGCGGACACAAACGTAAAACAACAAGTCATACCGACCGTCGAATCGGTTATGTCTCCAAATATGATCCCTTCAAATCAGCTACAGCAATAAAGCTGGAGCTTCAGCTTGAAATTAGTGCACGTACTATTCGCAGAAGATTTCAAGAGCTGGTCGGGTGGCTATTAAAGTTCCTCTACTCAGTAAAAAGAATATTCGAAACAGGCTAAATTTTGCGAAACAACATTTGAATTGGTCTGGTCCCGATGGCATCAAGAAATGGCGGAACGTACTATGGAGTGACGAAACAAAAATGAATTTATTTGGATCGGATGGTAGAACCTACGTCAGACGACCACCGGGCCGAGAATTTTCACCAGTGTACACTTAGAAGACGGTCAAACATGGAGTCATTTAAAAATAGTAAATTTTCACCAAAACGCACATGGCCTTATTTTAATGACCACCACTGTATAACGCAAAAAATTACAATATTACTGAATTTATTTTTCATTTCCGGTTTGCAAATGAGCTTTCTACCAATTCTGAGCTGATCTGATTCATGCGGTGCTTTGTGCCATTTGGCTAGCGTTTTATTTTATAGTTCAATCTTTGTCATTACTTCATCCTAACTCACAATATCATTATATTATTGATTTTACTTCATACATGATTTGAACATTACTTATTGTTATTTGTTTTTGCCTCCCTCCCAATTGAATCTTCCCTTTCCTTACAAGAGAGAAATAACTATTAGGCCACCAAAAATAAAAGCGGATTGGTATTAAAAATTAAATCAAGCAGCAAATAGTGACCATAGCAACAGTAAATTAAAATGTATATATGCTTGTTTTGTAAAATTTCAATGGATTTAACAAACTTTTTCAGGATACCCCAAATCAAGATTTTGGAGAAATGCTGCTTTCGCTGATAACGAACAGAAACGTGCTTAAACGCGAACCACAAAACTTTAAACATTAATACTTTACAAAATTTCTTGCGATTCAGTATCAACCGAATGGAGCTCATATATAAAAGATACGTATGATTGTAGTATTTTTCATTTACATAAATATATACACTATCATATGAAGAATTTATGGGAATGGGAGGGACCATCAGGGCACCCGATTGAAGCACTCTGAATGGGGAGAGTGGAAATGCCAACTCCCCATTGCTAACAGTTTGTGAATAGAGGGCGGGCTCTTCTCCCCGCCCATTGGGGCATCCTCATGTTAGATAGCTTGCTCTCTTGACCAATTGTTTAATCTTGTTGTTGGCAGGAGATTATCCCTGTGGATACGTATAAGTGATGTTGCCTATCGATCCACCCAACCTCTTTTTGGCCCTTCATACAATGGCATGATTAGGATAATCAGTGGTTATTAAAGCTTGATCAAGTCTAACAGCGAGGAGAGCTCATTGCTGACGGACTTAGTTTCCGTGCTTCAATGGGTGGTAGTACATATCAAACATCATACATCCTACAACATTATCCGCCATGAATCGAATGTCGCATAACTTTACACGATTTATAATGTTAATTTGAAAGTTTTGTGACGCTCCATTTATGAGCATAATATTGAACAGAGATTCACACTGCTTTTTCGAGCTGTCTGTGTACAATGGTGGTTATATCAAATGCCGATGGGCACATTCGGACATGTTCCGAGTAGATTCTTAATCTGGTACCAGAAGAGACTTGTCTAAGACTTGGATCAAAACCTATAACAAGTTTATTGGTAGCCAAATCCATCGGACCACAATGCTCATGTATGGTAAAGTTATCGGACCTCTGCGTGATGTTGCCAGCGACCGTGATTTATATAATAAATTATGTTTCATAAAAGGGTCGGATCTCACCATAGGTGGGTATATTCAGGTTATTCAATTACTTTTTATGAGTTTGTTTGAGAGGTTTGCAATATTCTTGGGACTTTTATTTCTAATCGAAATACATGTGTTTGTTATTGTTTAATACGGTACAAAATTGAGTAACTTAATGTAATGCTTCTCACGTTCATTCAGATTTAACCAAAATTAAGTAACTTTTACTCATTTTCATAAAGCAGACTCAAGTTAAAGGAAGCGTAAACAAGGAATTGCTTACAATCTTTCGTGCGTCATACAACAGTGTTTGCAATCTTTCATACAACAGACTAGATTCTGGCGTTATCTGGCTTAAATTTATATGAAATATCCTATTAATTTATTTAGAACACTAAGTTGAGAGCCAGCAATATGCAGTTGAAGCAATAGGCTTGAAATGCTAAAAAGAAGAGAGAAGAACATTTTTCGCCGTTTGCATTGTGTGGTGAAGCATTTCCAGAAGATTCTCCGCTTATATTCGTTTACGGTTCAAACGGTACTCCCATAGCCAAATATAGTAGTTTATATTTTCGGAATGTAATCGATCGAATCGGTCGGAATGTTCGATCGAAAATGTGAACGTTGTTGTTTGCATCATAGGCTTCAGGACCAGTCTTACAACACACTTAATTCTCCTCCCTCTATGCCCGGTTGATTCATTTCCAATTTGCGGTTTGACTGGTTAAAGCCCCATCAGCCTCCACTACCCTATGTATGCTCAACAACGAACGACCCAACGGTGAATCGAAAGAAACCCCGTCTATTTCCCTGGCCGCCGATTGATGCATTCCTTTGCTAATTTCCATACACCTATGGTTTAACCCCGGTCTCATATCTACATGTCGATAGCGATTGCCATGGGGCGTTAGTTTGCCTGACTATTGTGCGAGCGTTTAGCAGGGGTTTCGAATTACATCGCTCACATTCTTGTGGAGGTGGGGTATGAGCAATCGGAGCTCGGAATGTAAGTGAAAAGTTGGCACATGATTGGTTCACCTCAAGAATGCGTATTACGTTTCATCGGGGGAAATATGAAAGCTGGTATTAGCCGTCGACTTTTGCGAGAGGAATTTTCGGATTCGTTGTCAAATCAGACATACACAAAATCAAAGAAATTCAATGATTTTACAGATTTATTTATCTACATATCACATTCCATAAATCTATTACCGATCCACGTGATTCAAGAGAGACTGTTAATATGCAAGCAAATCCAATTATGAGAAAAAGGTACACTAAGCCATCAATCAACCTCCGATTGACTGATCTACTCGTCACCTATTGTTTTTCACTTGACTTAAAAGAAAAAAAAATGTGAAGTTGAAGTTCCTATTCGCGATCGATATCTCGAAGCCGTGAGAAATGTTCCCACGCTCTACTCTCGTTCGTTCGTTCGTTCGAAACAATTGGATATTTATTACTAGAATCAGAATTTGGCTCTCATCGAATTGAAACCTAGCTCCTAACCTTGAAGTAAAGTATAGCTTATCTTATACGATTTGCACCGAATTCAAATCGCGCGACTTCTTCACGGAATTCGATAGGCAGCCGTTTGACCCTGCAGCTGATCCAGAATCTGCTTGTGCAGTTCGTCGATTTGCTTGTACAGGTACGAGTGCAAATCTCCGCTGCCGGAATGGTTGTACGAATTGCCCCGGTTGTCGAACGAGGCAATGTTGCCATTTTTGTCAATCTCCGCATAGCTCTCGAAGTGGGCCCCCGGGAATTGGTTCGGTTCCCGTTCGATCGTCTTGGCCGTTGGTTTACCGGCCGGGTCCAGACACTCGCGGGTTACCTCGATCTGGTTGACGTTGTCCTTGGTGTTGTTCTTGACGATGATGCACTTGAACGACTCATCGGGGCACTTAAGGGTGTCGCAGAAGATGGTGCCTGCGGGGTGGGAAGAGATGGAAACGTTTTGGGGTTAGTTAATGTGTTACTTGTTCAGCAAAATCGTAATAAAAACAAATGTGCAATGGGAACGGAGACGAGATTTTTTTTAAGCGTGGGAAAAGCTTTAAAACTTTAGTTAGACTCCCTATTGCATTCTTATAATATTTATTTTACGGGGCTCATTAAGCCTTTGAATAATCATGGAGAAGACCAACCGTTCCCGGAGGCAGGGATGCAATTCTCCTCGGTGCTAGCAGGGTGCTTTTCGCAAACGCAAACTCACCCGAGAGATTTTTGTTTTGTTTCCACTCTCTGCTAGACATCACAAGTAGAGTGACACCAAAGTGTCAGCCGTTTGCACCCTCAACACACAACAGGCCGGAGCGTGTGAGTGATCTCTGAGGAGCACAGGTTTAGATACAGGTAATTAGATACCAGTTAGCTGTACTACGTACAGTTGGTGATTGTAAACATGGTCTTTGTTGGAACTAGTCCACCATGGCCACGCTGGCCATAACGAGGCTAGCTCCGTCGATGACCGTTTCTTAATAATAAACAAAAGAACGCAGTCTTAGTCACCTTCCATCAAACTAGACGGCTGCCGACTGATACCTCAATCAACAATCGCCGCACTCTTTATTCATTCCAGGTATATACAATTTACAATCTTCTTCAATAACAATATACCTATGCCAGCAAATCTACCTCGCTCCAACTCTCCAAACTCGTACCTGAAGGTTCGACGATACCTGAGCGTTCAACTCCACAGTATCTTCCAACAGTCTTTACCCAGTATTCTATGATTTCTACCCGTGAGCTGTATAATAATGTCTGACTCGGTTCTGAATTAATCCAGTATCTACCAAACAGTAAATGCAGAAAGGTTGCTAGTAGCATAGTGATTATAGTAATTTCAGCTCATAATCCTGTGTTTTTGAACGAGATCTAGTGTTGTTTGATAACATAATAATTGTAAAGGAAAGTGTAACACGTTTTGGTGCAAAGGTAAGTTTTAAATACACATTTTAATTATATGTTTTGTGATATTTTCGTACAAAACTAACAATTGGAAAATATTGTCTTTGTTACAGATTACAAAATGAGTAAAATAAAATGTATTCGCCCATTCAAAGACATTCAGTGTTCGAAAGAGCTGCGATATCTCACGGATGGTATCATCCAAAAACTAAAATCAATTGGATTTTCCAAGGTATCCACACTCAACACCAAGGATTTTCGTATTTGTTCGTCTTGCCGTCTACATATTGATTCAAGAGCTCACCTCACCCAAAACGAAGAACAAAGCGTAGCCGGCGGCTCAAGGGATGCCAACTGTTCAGACCATACCTGATGTACCTGATTCGCAAAGCTATGAAAGTTTGGTCACGATACCATCAGCGTCAACGCTAAGCACAATTCAATCAAATGAAGACTTCACGATGCCTGTAGACGTCGAAATATTCAACCGAGGAATAGCAGCTATTCGTGTTTCGCCTATAGATTTAGGTAAGGTTAAAAATGTTCACTATCCTGAAAAAAGTGCGCTGAAATCGTCGAAGGTGTACGAAGAAATCTTTTAAATTAGACGCTAAAACAGAAAAAGCAAACAAGTTTGATGAAGTCATAGAAAATATGAAAATGAAATTTTTAAATTCAGCCACAAGGCAAGAAAAACTATTAATTTTATCATTGTTACCAAAATCATGGTCAGTACAAAAATTGTTGACGAATTTGAAACGAGTAGAAATATGGCATCAGATGCAAGAAAGGAAAGACATAATGTATTTGATTCATCTCAAGGTTCAAGCTCTGGAAAAGCTTTGAGTAATGAAACAAAAGAACTGGTTTTGAATTTTTTGAGGACGATGATATAAGCCGTGCAATGCCAGGCCAAAGAGATTTTGTTAGCGTAAAGACAGGAAATAAGAGATTAGCTGTTCAGAAAAGATTGTTAATGATGACATTGAGAGAAGCTTTTAATCGCTTTAATGAAATGTACGTCAATGTAAAAATAGGGTTTTCATCATTTGCAAGCCTCCGCCAAGGCAATGTAAACTATTGACTATCACAGGAACACATAATGTTTGCGTTTGCACTACGCATGAAAATGTCAATTTAATTCTACATAGCTTAAAAAATACAATGTCTTGAATGATCTAAAAACATTAACGAATAGATTACTTTGCGAAAATAAGACAACTCATTGCCATCTACGAAGATGTAAAACTGCCCAGATATCTCAGTTTTAGAAGACAGTTTATTGAAACAACTGGAAGAAAACTTTGTTGAAAAAGCTTTCATTCGAACAATGGGTTACCACTGACAGATGTGATTTAGAAACTATTGTAAAGCAAACCGATGAGTTTGTTTCATTTTTTCAGCTCAAAATCAGAAAGTTTGATTCCGCATGATTTTGTAAAAACCGAACAATCCAATTTTTTGAAAACTACAAAACAAAACTTGCAAGATGGTGAATTTTTAGCTATTTGTGACTTTTCTGAAAATTACAGCTTCATTTTGCATGATGAAGTTCAATCACACCATTGGAACGTGCAACAGGCCACAATCCATCCTTTCGTAATATATTATACTGAAAATATGCAAATTAAACAATTAAAAATTAGGCGATATGCAAGAGTTGAATGCACATTTTCAACACAATACACCAAAAATAACTGGAAGAAATCATTGTTCCTGATAGTGGGATTTTGTAACTTGTTTTTCAAAATACTTTTAAGGCAGAGAATTTCACTCGAATCTTTAAGCTGTCAGTGTTATTTTAACTCAAACTTTTTCAATCTTTTCGAAAAAAATACTTTTAAAACTGAAAAAACACGGAGTACATCCGAAAAGGGCCAAAACTTATTAAGTTATCAAAAAATCAATATTGAATCAGTAATATCTTCTAAACGGTGCATCTTAGAAAAATGTTACCGAAGTACTTTTTGCGTGCAAATTTGATGTTCTTTCATAAAATTAGGGTGACAAACTTTTTCGACTTTTCTTAATAGCTTTTTTGAAAATTGTAATTTTTTTAAATTTTTTTTTTTTCATTGTAACCTATTTTTCTCCAGAACAACTCACTGTGCACTAGATAGCATTTTAAGTCAGCTATAACATAAAAATAATTAAAAAAATATTGACACGTCACTTTTAAGGGAAAATCTATATTTTAGTTCAAAACACAAAAACCAAACTTTTTTTTTACCGTGCATATTTTCTCCATATAGCACCAACAATTGTCTAAAACTTCGCCAAAGACACCAAACCAATCGGACAAACCGTTTCCGAGATACAATTTTTTGAAGATATCATGTGCATTTTTCATAGGCCCTTCTCATAAGTAAGGCTAGATTCAAAATGGCGAACCAAGTATGCAAAACGGCGTTTTTCTTCCCCAAAAACGTGTATGCAAGGTTTCATGCAAATCAAAAAATATGAAAATTACTCGTTGCTGAAATGATATGGAACCGCTCAATGTTTGAATCAAGGTTTCACTCACGTTAGTGCGGTGTAGTCCTTTTTCGCTCTTTCACTTTTCATCGTTCACACTGCAGTGAGTGTACGAACGCTCAGGCAGCGAACTGTCAATTCTTTCGCTCTTCCATGCTGTGTCGAACAAGCTCTACTGTGGTGTCAGGAAAAAATCTCCTTAGAGACTGAGTGAGATTCACCAAAGAGAGCTAGAAATGTGCACCCGGGTGATTCTCCCCAGAGAAACTGCAACCCTGTCCAGAGGTTATGAAATGAAACCAATCCAACACTAAAAATCTACATTAGCTACTAAGTAAATTTGACAGATTCTCCTTTCCAACAAGTCTTCTTACATACAAAAAAAATTCTTTATACTTTTCACACACTTATTAGACAAAAACGTCACGCAACAGTTTTTTAACAGCGCTCAAACGATAGTGGATGTCAATGTTGCAAATCTGGCAATTTGACTTAGGACGTAATATTGGAGGATTTTAACAAACGTCAATCCACAATCAAAGCAGGCTTTCTGACACAAAAGCCATGATTGTAATCTGTTATTATGAATTCGTACTGTAGGAGACCCTCATTTGAACATTTGCATGTAAACGTAGAATTGACAAATTGATTAGCACAAAGTGCCCAGCAAAAAGATATGAGTATTCAAACAGACTAATAGTACGTTCGCACTACTGCTTAAATTACGTGATATAGAGTATCTTGACATCAGCATCTATCAGATAAAGCAGTGATGAAAGCTCTCTGAATGACATCAAATTCATACCCTGTTCACACTAAAACCTTTATTACGTGATATAGAGTAACTTTATATCAAATGCCTTGCACATCATTTCCAGTTAAACCAGATGCTTCTACACCCAAAAGTTTAAAAGATGGTAAAAAATGCAATTGCAGTTTTTACAATCATATCTTGAGCAATCCGCATGATTCAGAAAAGGCAATTTTACCTTATGGTTTTTATGTTTTATGGTATAAACGAGGCCATGCAAGTGTGTGCAAGCGGTTGGCAGCACACAGATTCCTCGAAACAAATGTATTGTTGTCTGCTTAGTGTCTCGACAGTCGAAGCAACCGTTGGGTCTCTGTTCAACCGTCAACAACTTTTTGGGTGAGACAATAGATCATTGCACGATGACGTCATCAATGCAGTTTTGACAGTTCAGGGAGCTTGTCTACGTGGACTTAGAATATTTTCGGAAAGATCGGTTTGAGATTTTAAGCTCCAAATTTATTACGATTGAAGTAAAATACCCGGAAAATAGACACTAGTGTTTATTTTTACATCATTTCCTGAAACTAATCGTACAGAATCCGGAAAAAGGCAATGAAACATTTCGTTTGCACGGTTTAAATGCTAACACCTTGTAAACAAGCTCCCTGAATTGTCAAAAAAGTGAGGTAATACTTTCCGTGCAATGATCTATACCACAGAATGCCGCAACGCCATTGGCCACTGTTAGAATTCCGCTGTCAAGTGTTCTATTTTTATTTTCACTCGTCATCACACTCCGATCCTCCTCTCTTCAAGTTTGTCCTCCTTTATGAAATAAACGAAGCCATTCAAGTGTTATTTCATCTTGTTATAGTGGCTGAATTGTTACCATCTAGAGCCATGACGCAAGCTGCCTCGGTTCGAAACTCGGTTGCGTAACGTGATCGTTTTTTTTTTTTCGTGAGTCATTGGATTTCCGGACTCCAATCTCATACCAACACTAATACACTGCACCCCCACTCACGCATTGAATTTTTCAAAGCGAATTGATGTGTTGCTTTTTTGCCCACGACCAATGTTGCATTTTTTCTCCAAGTTACGATCCATTACGAGAAATGAAACAAAATCATGCGAAATTGCATTACAATCTTGTTTTGAGAAGGAAATAATTTCTCATCACCATGAGGAGTAGACAGAATTTTTTGCTAGAACAAAGTTGTTAAGAGAAAGTATTGATAGTTCCGTTAGCTCGCGGCAGGCGGTGAAAATTGAATAGAAGTAGTTTGAAATTGAGCGGAGGGCATTGTGAGGTAGTATTTCGAAACAGGAACACAAACTTTTACCAAGCATCCCCATGCGGGGTAGGTCAAGGCATGATCGAATGCACCGGTGGATCAACTTTGTTCTAGCAAAAATTTCTGTCTACTCCTAGAGCCTCATGGTGATGAGAAATTATTTCCTTCTCAAAACAACATCATCACAGATCGTTACCCCACGTATGGGAGAATACAAGGAAGGACTATATCTGATTTTAATCTTGCATTTTTATTTTGGGTGTATCAAGATAGTCTATATCACGTAATATAAGCTGTAGTGTGAACGGGGTATTAGATAGGGATTTGAGTGTTCGGAATGATCCACACTGTTACAAAAATGTGTTACTTGAAACTGACGATGGCAAGTTAAGAAGCGGAGGATCCGTTTAGGATATCGAGTACCGGCGATGTTCCGGATGTCGTCGTGGATCTTGTCACTGTGGTCGTGCTACAGTAGCGAGCTCTCCATCTCTTTGTTGCGTGACTACTCTCACTTCATTAGTGTCAGGAGCTGCTTTGGCATTTGAAATAAAACCCACCAGTTAAAACAGTAGAACATACATCTTAAATGAAATACAGTGAGTGCAGACATGTTGCCATTTGGAATACCGGTTTTGGCCAATGTCAATATAAAACAAATTCCTGTTTCTCATAAATCGAGTGGGAACATAAAAGGTTAGATTTTGTAAAATTTCTGGGATATTCACTCTATACGCAATAACATCTTTTAGCAAATCTAACATACAAAACTCTCTTCGCTTTTCAAGACCATCTAAATCAATCGACATACCCATAAGCTTTCGAACACTCAACACTGAACAAGTCTGTATGTCGCAGACAAAATAGACCTATCTAACCTAGAATAAGCTTTTTCAAGTGGAATTCAAAGGAATTTGAATTGGCTTCAACAGCATTCTTACTGTTGGTTTCTATTGGTTCTAACCAAATCTCAATTGTAGTTTAAAAAATAAAGTTTTTTTTTTTGAAGTAGGAGTACGTCTTTGGTTTCTATACGGGGGTACAATTTTAAAAAATACTATTGCGACCATCACGAAAATCGGTCAGGCTTTGAGCGTTAATATCTCAGTCGTTTCTCCAAACATTTTCAAACATTTACCTCAATCGATTGGAAATAAAACAACGCGTCGATTCTCATAATGAATTAACATCGAAATATTTAAAATAACGCGAATGTAAGGTGATATCTTATAATTTCGTTTAGCAGAGAGAAATGACTAAATCCACGTACTTTCCAATCCCAGACTTCAAATGTAAGTAAAGGAGATCTCAAATGCAGTAATAAACGATGTAAAAGGGGTACAACCTTGCTTCATTCACTCAGCAGCCTTGGAGGTGCTCAGAGCGGCAATGAGGAAGTATTGAATTGGTAGCTGGCGGTAGCAAGTACTCTGGAGGATGCTCTGGCGAGTAACCATTGGCCAGGTAGCTGATGCCTCTATCACCTTTGGCTAAGCAACCGTTGCTAGGCAGCCATTGGTAGTACAGTTGTGTGATTATATAAAGCCAACCACCATCATCATCGCTAATGTGTGTATAAAATGCATTAACTAGAAACATTAGCATGACCAGTTACCAGTAATAAGCAGATAATTGATTTCAAGTATCTGCTAACAACTGCTGCAAATATGACTCTATTATTGCTGGCTAATGATTTGTCGGCTAATGTAAATTTAAGTCTTCTTAGATGCAAATAAAAGGAGCGGACCCAAGAAGCAAACTTCTGTGAATAAAAGTTGCAGCAACCTGTTTACGACTAAATTTAGTTGTTTACAGTAATATCAGCCTAATTATAACAAGCGTGTCCCTAGAGGTCCGTTAGATAGGCATTTGTGTCTGTGCTTAAATATACATGACCATAAAAACTCAACTGACTACTGAAAATCATACACAGAATTAAATAATTAGTTTTAACGGATGCGTTTATTTGCAACCTAAATCAAGCGTCAACAACATTATTGCAACATTGTTTGCAATCCTCCAATCAATGCAATCCATATAATCTTTTACGAAAAAGAACGAATTTGAACTTGTGATTGCCGTAAAATTGGTTCTGGTGACGTTAAAAAAAGATTGATAAAAATACATATCACGTAAATTTAAAGCTTTCATATCCCGGTCTTAAGCCTAGTGGTTATTTTTCAATGGATTACGGACTTAGATTTGTGATCGCCAAATATACTCTTGAAACTGTTGTATATGTAGCATCCGGAAGGTAAGTGTGACAGTACACAGAAAATAGCTCACGAATTTTAACAGACGTGTAAAACTTCCTCTCGTTCAAGTGCAAGCCAAAGCATGCGTAATTGTTTGCAATCTTTCATACAGCATACATTTTTTTTGTAATAAATCCTATTTCCATGTTCCTCTGTCCAACCCATCTCCAAAAAAATGTCACCAATTTTAACCTCGAGTAACCCGCCAGTAAACGGCCCAAGTCCTACTAATACTAGTATTAAGACATTAAATTATTCAAAAAACAATGAATTATTGGCTCCGTTTAGCTTACGCAATTGAACTAGTTAAAAAAAACATGTGTAAGTTTTTTGCGTTCAGACAAGTTGTAATTATGATAACAGAGGTCAGTAAGACTCTGTGATTGTTGAACGTCAATTCAGAGGAACCAAGTAATCATTTTGGTTGAATTGAGAATGATTTTTTGATGTACCTATGATGATCACTTGCGATTTTAACAAAGCTGAGTATCAAGAAACGAGTAGTCATAGAAGCATGATGAGTTGATTTGTTCATCGCCTTTTGATTTTGACATCTGATATTTTACACTTCATACACTTCATTCAATCATTCACTGAATCGAAACGCTTTTTATTGCGTATGATAGTAAATGATAAAAACAGACACTACGGAAAACTAATGTTTGGCAGGATCACAGTAGGCGTCGTACACTGAAAATTAAATTTATTTTATAATGCTTGCATAACAAACAACAAATTTCACCGATTTTTCATTGGATTATACTGCCACCTGGTGGTGCGTCCTTTGGTGAAGTGTGCTATATACAGAAAAAAATTAACAGCTCTATCAGTTCGTTTAGATGTTAGCAAACACCTGAAAAAAAAGGACTGCACCAGTTGCGCAGGTGCGTTAAGGCCGATCCCGGTCTTTCAATCCGAGATGTGCCCAAAAGGTACAACGCCAATTTTCAAACGGTGCGGAACAAACTCAGAAGATCAGAAGATCAGAAGATCAGAAAATTATTTTAGAGATCGCAGAAAAAATTTCTAGAAGTTCAGCGCTCGTTTAGAGAACGTCCCAGAAATTCAAAGAAAATTCCAGACGTCCAGGGAACCTCCCAAAACCTCAAAGAACTTCCCAGATGCTCAGGATACTTCCAAAAAATTCAGAAAAATTCTTAGAAGTCCTGGGGTCTGCCAAAAATTTCAGAGAACTTCTCCAAAGATCGGGAAACTTTCCAGAATTTCTGAAAACGTCCCACAAATTCTGGAAAGTTCCAATGATATTTTTAGAATTCTCAAAAGTGAATCCTAGAAAGTTTGAGCTATTCAGTGGAATACCTGTAACTAGAAAGGAGCCAGTCGAGTTATTAGTACGAGACACTGAAGAAGTCTTCACATTGTAGACGAAATACACGTATCTGTCAAAATAAGCAAAGGCAGTTGGAATTAAATGGAAAATATTAATTTTTCTTCTCATTTCTAGTTAATTCTCAAAAGTTTTGTAACCATTTCAAGCATTTTTTCATAAGTTTAGGGAGCTTTCTAGATGTTCAGGGATCTTTCCAGAAGCTCAAGGAATTTCCCAATAGTTCAGAGTGCATCCGAAAAGCTAACTACGCGTGCAACTAATTGAATGAAAATATAATAGAATTGGCGCGTTTATTATTGTTATTTTTTAAAGAATTTGGTTAAAACATTTTTGTTTGCTTATGTGTGAAGTTTCTTAAAAAAAATGAAAGTTTGTGTTTGAAAATAAACCCTTGGGTCGGTAGTTTCTACTGGTCGGTTGTTTCCACTGACATTTCATAGACAAAACATTCATCTTCAAACGAAGCCGTATCCTGTCAGTTTGCACGTAATAACCTAAGATAAACTTCTTGTGCATAATGTAGCACTGAGAGTAACTCAAGCATCCCCCATTCTTGACTAAATAGAACTTCTATCAGAACATGCTGCTTACCCAAGAAATACATATTTTGTGTTGTAGTTGCATGAACAGTTCGAAAGTTTGGTTTAAATTGCTGTTTCTTTTGTTCCAAAGAGCACCCCCCTCCCCTCCAGAAGGCAGAGGTCTTGAACCAACATAGAAAAAAACTGCCTCCAAAATGCAAAACAAATTCTGTTTCATTTGTATGAGAGCCATCGATTCCAGAGGGAGGAGTGATTTCAAATCACCATTGGATCAATTCTTGTCTACAAAAACCCCCACATGCCAAATTTGATTCTATTTGCTTGATTAATTCTCGAGTTATGCTGACATTTGTGTTTCATTTGTATGAGAGCCAACCTTCAAGGGGGGGGCGGATCTCGAACTATCTCAAGACCTTCTCCCGGACCTAAAAACCCCTGCATGGAAATTTGCATAGCAGTAGGGATAGTTGTCATGTTTGATGAAATTTATGTTTCATTTGTATGGGAGCCCCCATTTCCAGAGGAAAAGGTCTCAAATAACCATCAAATAAAACGTTTTTTGCCTTCACAAACGCGCCCATGCCATATTCGGTTTCATTTGCTTGATTACTTCTCGAGTTATGCAGAAATTTGTGAACCATCTTCGGCCCCAAAAACCCCTGCATATAAATTTTCACGCCGATTGGTTCAGTAATCTCCAAGTCTTTAAGGTTCTGAAAGACAGACAGAGAGACAGTCAGATAAAACATTATTTTTATAGATAAAGATTGGTTCTATCAAGTAGAGTGTAGAGTATTGGAACGTTATTTTTCTTGTTCCAAATTGCTGCAAGAATAGATCAAAAGCTGAACCAGATTTAAAATGATGCAAAATAGATCCAGTATAAAACAAAATTTACAACACCGATGTAGCGATGTTTTTGCGTTTGGTCTAAAAAATAAAAGAAATCCAAACCACGTTTTAGACCACTATCGAAGATGACGTCAATCACGACAAACAACGACAACATCAGCCGGAAGAATCGTCCCTACATCTATGTAAGGTTAGTTCACAGACAAAATCTGGACACCCCTAAATATGTATATCTCTAGAAATACTTCATCAACGTGTGAAATATTTCGCAGACTGATGAACGTATGACTGTTGATTGTGTAAAATTGTTTTTTGGTTATACTACAAGCTTTTAGATCGAAGATGGCGTCGAAAGAAGAGCAAGTGTGAAAAGCAATTGAGTGCGGTTGCAATGAAAATCCGGATCTGTCCGTAAGAAAACTTGCAAAAAAGCGTGGTTTTCTTGCATGCACTGTTTAAAACGTTCTTGAATCTTTCGATACACATTTGACAACAGCCAGGAAGGCTGAGAGCGGAACATAAATTTCAGGAAACATCAGAAGGACGCGAAGGTCAAGCAAATATTCCGGAAGAGACCAGATCTTTCGGTAAGTACTGTGGCTAGAAAAATAAAAATGTCCCCAACTTTCGGGGATACTTCCAAGCACCGGCAAGGTATGAAGTCGTTCAAGGTGAAAACTGTACCGAAACGTGATGATAAACTGAATGTGACGGCTAAAGCCCGGGCTCGCAAATTGTTCAAGCTTAAGTGCTGGAAGACCTTAAGCAGCTTCCCGGAGAGTCTTATTATACTGCCATGCAACGGAACGGTGTAGAGAAGCATTTCAGGACGACGGAAATGGTCAAGTTACCCAAAAAATATTTGGTTTGGCAGCCAATATGCAACTGTGGTCGTGCAAGCCAAAGCTTCAGTACTACCGGAACGGTAAACAAGAAAATATACTGTGAAGAATGCTTAAAGTAGCGATTGTTACCATTACTACGCAGTCTTGACGGTCCCTCGCAACTGTGGCCTGATTTGGCATCTTGTCACTACGCCAAAGATGTTTTTTAATGATATAAAGCGAATGGAGTCCATGTTGTACCGAAAGTGGCGAATCCACCTAACTGCCCAGAGTTGCAACCTATCAAGCGGTATTGGGGTCTCGTGAAGAGAGATTTACTATAGTAAAATTTCGAAAATTTTGGACAAAATCAGAGAAATCTTCACAGACCCTAGTGGCTGGAGTAACCTCAAAACTTTATAGTTTCTTCATGCAGCCTAATTAAGTAACTGTAATTAGTTTTATGGTGACTAATAATGTACAATAAAATGAACAAATTATGCATCTTGGATTGAACTAACAGCAAATTTGTTTTAATCGAAAGTTATCCGTCCACATTTTGTCGCGAACAAGCCTTACGTTCTCACGAAACTAAGAAGAAAGCAAATGGTACCGATGATTGCAAGAGAAGATGTAGAATCGTCACGGCGGGCGTATCTGAGGATGCCGTACGGAACCTGATGGCTGCTTACCACAAAAAATTCGAGAATTTTACAGAAGGAAGGATTGACATCCTAATCCGTTTTGCTGAATTATGTGAAATTTTTGCGCAAAATTGCTTTGGGTTCACATTAAATACTGGACACGGCACACATTAAATATTCATCATTTCCTCCGAATTAGAATATGTCATGAAGCAAGCATTGTTTGTGAACATCATTGACAAAGTTCTGGAATCTCCTCATTCTCGATTATGTAGGGTCCAGATCGTTTCGCTGGCGTTAGTAGTGTAAATATGAAAAGCACAACGAGAATGCTGATGGAACGAGAAATATTCTTGCAGATTGAAGAATGCTAACAAATCCGTCAAAGCTTCTCATATGTTTCTAATTACCTTAAGGAACAGTCGCATTAGACTGAGCTTCTCCCAGAATTTGCCATGTGGTTAAACATATTTGTTACATTTCCCTCATCATCTGCCTCAGCTGGGCGATCCTTTCTGGAGGTTGAAAACCTTCACTCGAAGAAATAAACATCTGATATTCATATGATTATATTATGATTTTTTGCCACAAGAAATCAGTATGCAAAAAATAAAACCATGCATCCTGGAATCGAACCTCGAACGTTGAGGCTACGGATCCAGTGGCTTGACCGCTACTCTACATTCCCGTTTCATGTTGCTCAATTTTTGAGCACAATTGCACACGGTCAGAAATCGAACTCAATTTGAGAGTCCACTTTACTCACTTGCAATTGCAACTGAGTAAAGTGGCCTCTCATATTGAGTTTAATTTCTGGCCGAGTATACTATCTCTTTTTCTCCCACGAAAAAGTTACTCAATATTTGGAAAAATAGGATCTACTCAATTTTATGAGTAGATCCACTTCTTACGATCTAATTAAATAAAATTTCTACGAGAGAAAAAGAGATAGTATACAAGTGTACTCAAAAATCAAGTAAAATGAAACATGAGTATATATCAACGCTTGTAAATAGGAAAGGCTGATTTCAAAAGCGTTGTTCATAAGTTGTACCTTATGAATTTCTGTAGTTTATTTGCCTGCGTGTACCTGCAATGCATCATAGGGTAACAGTAATAAGGTGTGGCCTATTCATTATTGGTACAAACATTTTCGATTCTTACAGCGACCCTAGTGGTCGGATCTGTGAACTATGAAATCTTATGTATTCCCTATAACAATAACAACATAAGCAGTTTTTTTCGCGGTGCAGTTCGAACGTGTTTCAGAACAAATACAAAATGGAAGAAGAAAAAAGAAAAATAATTGTGCGCAATCATTTGGAAAACCCTTCGTGGTCTGAGCCAAACTTGATTAAATGTTGGGTTTGCCCCGAAATACCGTGTGGCGTGTTTTGAAAAAGTACAGAGAAACTTTGTCGACGGATCGCGAGCCTCAAAGCAAGCGTCGAGCGGGTACTGTCAACCGGCAACTGCGGAACAAAGTCATCAAGAACATTAAGGGAAACTCCAACATCTCAGATTGCGAATTGGGCGAAAAGTTTCGCTGCGCACACAGTACTGTGCAACGAATTCGTCTCCGGGAAGGCTTCAAGTCATACCGTGTCTGTAGACAACCAAATAGGGATCAAAAGCAGAACAATGTGGCCAGAATCCGTGACAGAAAATTGTATGATCAGGTGTTGACAAAATTCACTGGCTGTCTCCTCATGGATGATGTAACCTATGTACAGGGTGCGGTAGAAAATAATGCGAAAATGTTCAAACTTGAGTATTGGGTTAATTCGTGTAGCTAGTGACTAATTTCTGTCGAAAGTGTATTTGTTTATGTTTACTTTCCAGTGCTGCATCCAAACATTCTATTTGTTTTATTGCATATTCGTCAATATGTTCGCGATAGAAGTGATCACCAGTCTGTTGCTCGCCCAGAAGAAGACGAAAGAGATTGCCAAGGTGGTAGGGTGCCATTTGGCAACAGTTTACCGCATAAAAAAGTCCCTGCAGGATGGTCCTGAGAAGCGGAAACCGGGAAGCGGACGTCCGCCCTTTGCACGCACGCCGAACGTGATCAAATCGGTCCGTGCAAAAATTGCTCGCAACCCGGTGCGTTCCATAAGAAAACTTGCAAAGGGAGCCAATATTTCGGAGAAATCCATGTGGAGAATCATCAAAGAAGACCTGCATGTATCTTCCAGAGCCAGAGTAAAACGCCACTTGATTACGGACCGGGTCAAGGAACTACGCGTGACTCGTGCCAAGTATAGTCACTAGATTCATAGTCTGGCGAATACAACGACGGAAGCCAATTTGAACTGTCACTTGACGGAGCCAATCAAGCATGTCTCAAGAAATTCATGTTAAGGGCCTAAAGCTTTGTAAACAATGAATTTTTCATGCGTCACCCTAGAACAATGTTCTCCGACGAAAAGCTTTTCAGCATCGCTGCTGTGGCCAACAGCCGCACGGACCGGTTCATTTCACCGCAGAAAATGGAAAACATTCCGGAAAAGTGATGTTTGGTGGCGCCCAACGGTTTGAAAATGCCGCCTGTTTTCATTGATGCTGGAGTTAAAATCAATACCGAAGTGTACATCGGTATTTAAAGGACCAAGTGCTTCCCTGGGTGAAGGCCAACTTCTCCGAGGACCAAAACGTTGTCCTACAGCAGGATGGAGCGCCGTGTCACACGTCCAATCGAACCCAACAATGGTTGAACGATAATATGAAGTTTTGGCCGAAGGATTTGTGGCCCCCTAGCAGTCCAGATCTTTATCCGTTGGATTATTCGATTTGAGCATATTTTGAAGCACGACCCTGCAAAACATCACACTCTAGTGTGAAAACCCTGAAGGCAACCATAACACGCACATGGCAGTTAATGTCGGAGGACTACGTTCGAAAGACATGTTTAGGCTTACATTCTTAGGAGCCGACGCCGGACTCGTGGATGTTATTTATAAAAATGGAGGACACATTGAATAAATTTGTTTAGAAGGACTTTATATAGATAACTGCACTCGAAAATCTTGATATTATTGCTTGAATTAGTTGAAAATGGGATTTGAAAGAAATAGAACAAACTTTTGCATTATTTTCTGCCGCACATGATTTGGCCAGGCATCTGAAGCTGTGGTAGGAAGACAAAGGTTTTCATCACTGATAAGACATTGTCTCCAAAAGCGAATCTTGCCATTCATCAGATCCCACAAGGAACCCGTCATGTTTTTGCCAGATCTCGCAAGCTATCATTACAGTAAAACAGGGCTACAGTGGTCTGAAAGCAACGGAATTCAGTGTATACCGAAAGAACTCAACCCACCAAACTGTCCCCAGCTCAGACCGATGGAGAGATTTTGGGCTATTATGAAGAGGAAGCTGAAGCTGAATGGCAGTGTCGTCAAAAGCATCAATGAATTGAGAACCAAGTGGAATAAAATTGCCAAAACGATGGATGAGAATAATGTGCGCCGGTTGATGAAACGTTTTCCGGGAAAAGTCCGCAAATTTCTTCGAATTCGAGATGATTAGTTTTTATTTTTTATTTTCCCTCTAAAATTCACACACAGAGAACAGAAATCTAAGCTAGAGTGCCATCCGTGTGTAAATTTCTGTATCTGCCATTTTAAAATTACAGCTTGTTTCCGATAGTTTTGGTGATTCGTATGTTGATGGCGCCACCTGTGCGCCTTGTGATTTGATAGTCTGTCAATTTTAGTTTGGTGAAATCTAGACTAGGCGGCGCTGATTTTCCAACGATTTGCTTTTAAAAATTTACACAGTAAATTGGGAAAAAAATGTTCGAGCCTGGATGTCTTTTCTCTATGATTCACATAATGTTGAACATTTTAGTTAAAACAGAATACTATTTTGTTAATGCATATTCGAAACATACGCAATAGTATATGTTCCAATTCTAACTGGGCCACACCTTATGTTGGATAGGGAACAGCTTAATGAGGAGTGACTGTTTTCATCCGTTGTTATGGAATAGGTCTAAGACTCCAATATTTTCCAAATTAGTTCACATTAAATGTTACGAACTCAAACTCTATTCAATGAAAAAAAATCATGATTGACTAAAACATTCACTACCCTCATATTAAATATTTAAAATTCATCAACTAGAAATTCATCAACTTACTCTTTCAGCTACGATTGGTGGCAGAATGTGATGTTGAATATTAAGTTGAATTTATTTCATATTTAGATGACCTGAAATTACTATTTGTTTTACGTTTCTTCTTGCCATTTAAGGTTCATCTATACTTATGATTAAGTTTTCCATCATCAAGCACTATCGTATGCAATGAAAAAATATTATTCGCTAACAAAACGCCTCCTTCGCAAGCAACAAAAAACTGACCTAATTGGTTGCAGTAACTTGATTGTAATTTAATTGGGTTGCACTCAAGTAACTTCAACCGATTTGCAACAACTGTGCGGCTAGGATTGTGGACACCATTTTACACTTCCAACACTGATGGGTGTGGTTTTGAGATTTGCTGATATTTGTTGTTTTGATAACATCTCATTGATCCAATCGACGATAAACTTATCAAAACCAAGCTTCGTCAATATTTTTCTCATTGAGATATGAGATGAATGATCCAATGATCCTTCAATGTCTAGGAACTTGAAAAGATTTTTCAAGTTTTGTAACAACCGCATTTAATGTTGCTACCGATGATTAGCCTTCCTGATATGCACTTAAAGTTTTATATAAATGTGTTCATTAATTATTTTTTTCATGATTTTAAGCAGAGTTGACGATGAATATATGGCCCTGTAAGATTTAGTTGAACTTTTATCTTTTTTATTAGACCTGGAAATAAAAGTTACTCGAACCTGTCGCCACGCTGTCGGAAGGTAGCTTAATGCCAAACTTGCCCTTAAATAGTTTTGTTAGAGTGAGTAGTAAATTCAACTTTTCTTCTGGTAAAAATCGAAATGGCCAAAGAACAAGCATCATCCCTGAC
>JASCZW010006586.1:0-89441 GCA_034211315.2 Aedes japonicus
CGTTACGCTCCCCATTGTAGCTCAGCTTTCATCTTTTGGCCCGATTTGGCTAGCTGCCACTACTCCAAAGTGGTTCTGGCAACAAAAACAATTTCGTCCCTGAGCTTATGAATCCTCTGAATTGCCTGGAATTTTGGCCAATCTTAAAATACTGGGCAATTTCAAAGCAACGACTACGACGAAGCGGCGGTGTAGTCAAGGAGATCGGGCAAATGCTGGCAAAATGGAAGAAATGCGCTGATTCCGTGTCCGTTTTCACTGTGCGGACGCTGAAGGACTCCATCAAGATTTCGATCGAGCTGGAGAAATGTAACCATCTTATGCTGTAACTTTGAAGTTTTATTAAGAGTACTGTGAAGCAACCATTAATAGACCTCTTAAACTTCTTGAATCACGTATTACAGGTCTTTTGTGGGTACAAATTTACCTTTAGTCAGCCTTTATTCTTATAACGACAGTAAATGCATTATAGATACCAATGGACACCATTTGATTCATCGCACACTATGGAAACAACGATTAATGAATTTAGTGCGTTTGCATTTCTAAAATGTTCAGTACATTTTTTTTTATATCAATTTTCCAAATACTTAAAATAGAAAAATTTGGGATATAGACAAACAAAGCAACCAGTTTAGAGTTATGCGGTCGGGGATGAACAGCATTTCATTTTTATGTTTTATAAAAGATAGAAGATTACTCGCAACTTTGTTTTGTTATTTTTTATAAAATGTGGCTGCGAGGTTTGGCTTTTCAACCAAGAAGGTACAGAAAATTATGCAGCGAGTTCTACAACTGATATTCTCTATGAATGAATTTCTATACAGACTATAACTAAAAAAATATGAAAAGTGGGACTTTAAATATAATGTTCCCATTTGTTTGTGTATCGACTTCTCACAAATGGATATCCGGAAGGCATTTTAGTGGTATGAGTGGGTAAAATTTCACTCGTCTCCCTTCAACAGTGTGCTTTGCTATTTTGCTAATTCCTAATATGGCCACTAGTACGTGTAGTATTTTTTCGGTGCCAAACATAATTTTTATGTATTTATGATGAAATTGTTCACAAACAATATATTTTTTGTTTACTTTCAGGTACAATTTAATCTCATGCCAGAGGTGCACGTAATGAGGACATGGGACTTCGCTTACCGTCAAGCGCGAAAAGGAGATTGGGAGATGGCTGCGAGAGATCGTGAACGATTCAGGAAACGTATCCACAAAACAGAAGAAGTTCTAAGTATAGTGTTCGATAAAAATGTGCGTGATAGAGTGTATCAGGAAAGATTTAAGTAACATAATCAAATGCGCTAAAAATGGCGACACCCAAGACTTCTCTTAACGTACGAGTTTAAATAGTGTGGTTTAAGTTTGTGTGCAATAATAGAGCTTGCTTAAGCCTGATGTGCCAGAATTCATTTGATAGGGTTGGTAAGGGCGTAATAAGCAAAATATGCAGTTTTTTTTAACGAAATATGATTGACAGTAAAGAATTTAACAAAAATACTTTATTTCAATACGTTAGTTGCAAATTGCTTTGAATTATTGAAATATATTGGAGAATAAATCTCGTTTGTCGTCGAAGGAAATTGTTCTAATGCGCATTTACAAAACGAGGTTTTACCAAATTTCTTCCAAGCATTTTTTTTACCAAAAGTCTAAACAAATATGCTTTTTGAAACGCTTTTTTGCTGCATTAATGTGACTTTCAGTCTTCCGGAAATAAGACGTGATTTTAGATTTTTAGTTTTAGAAGTACCAACGGCGTCGACTGCAATTGGTGGTGAGGATGGGTGGTTGTTAATAATTCACCGGGTGTTCAGACCAAATGCAGAAAATCTTTTGCAGCAGACGAACTTCGCACAGCTCAAAACTGTAATTTTATTCATTAATAGGCTTAGTTTTTATAATAATTTTACTTGCAACTTACATTTATGATTTTCTTTTTCAGTTTAATTCGGCTGAACAAATTGTGATGAGGACGACTGCTATCGACCTATAACTAAACAATTGTTCTATCACCTAATACTAATTAATGATTATGAAAATACTCACGTTTACTTTAATAGTTTAATTGAAACAAATTTTAGAAAATATCGCCCGAATTATCAACAAATTAACCTTTCAAATGAAACGTGTCTTCACTTTCCACAAATGAATTGAAGTTTACTTTTTCTTCCTTTTACCTTAATACAATCTTCTATTGATACCCACTGTCAAAAGCAGTGTTCGCAGAAATCCCTAAGTTCACCTAGATTTGGAGTTGCTTCTCGTTGGCACTTTTCGGCAGGCCCGACGAAGGTTGTGTGCCCACTGGTGGTGGTAACAACTCCCCCTTCCGTAACTCTGGTCCGTCTACAGGGATCTGACCAGATTTGCTCCTCAACTCCATCACCGCAAGCTTGGCAACTGCACGTCGATACACTCCTTCGGCAGTTCGTACTATCGCTTGTCGTATTCTGCCATCAGTACCACGTATCACCTGCTGCACGATACCCCGAATCCAGGTCCTTCTGTTGTTCCCGTCGACTATGTACACCAGCTCGCCTTCTACAATAGGCTCCTGTTCGGTTAACCATTTAGTGCGGTGGTTAACCGTTGGTATATATTCCTTTAGCCACCTCTTCCATAGCATGTCCGCCAACTGTTGAGAACGTTTATAGTTATCCCGCAGTGCCTCAGCCGAGCATGTTGGAACATTTACCTCTTCACGTTCTCCATCAGGTAAACCGCGCAGAAAATGGTTCGGCGTAAGGGCGCTATCTATTTCGGGTGACTCCTGTGGCACATACGTCAGCGGTCGGGAATTTACCATGTCTTCAGCTTCTGATAAAGCAGTTAACAGGATCTCGTCGGTCAGCTTGCCGCCATTGTGTAGAACCTTTAGGGCCTCCTTTGCTGACCTCACCAACCGCTCCCATATACCGCCCATGCGCGGCGCTGCTGGTGGGTTGAAGCTCCAGCGAGTTCTAGCGTCAGTAAAAATGTCGGCGCACTCTAACTCGATGAAACGAAGTTTATCGATCAACTCCTTACTTGCCGCTTGAAAATTTGTACCGTTTTCGGAAAAAATTCCAGTGGAGATCCTCTTCTGCAAACAAACCGTCTAATCGCCATGACGCAGGATTGGCTGCTCAGGCTGTGGGCCACTTCCAGGTGGATTGCCCTAGTCACCAGACACGTAAACAGACATATCCATCTCTTCTCGGAACAACGCCCAACCGTGACCAGTACTGGGCCAAAATAATCGACCCCTACGTAGCTGAAAGGGCGCATCTGAGGAGTGAGACGCTGTACCGGAAGAGGAGCCATCCTAGGAACCGCCGGTCGACATTCATTTACTTTGCACCAGCCACAGTTCTTCATCACCTGTAATACCGCAGCTCGGATATTCTGCACGTAGAAACGCTGTCGCAGTTCATTTACTACCGTCTCCCGGTTTGCGTGGCCAAATTTTCTATGGTAATGTTGTAGAAGTTTCGATACGACGTCTTGCCCTTTGGGAAGTACAATTGGGAACCGCTGCTCAAATGGGATGAAATCAGCATGAGCAGATCTACCTTCCATCCGAATTACGCCTTCAGTATCCAAAAATGGCGCAAGCCTGTAGAGTGGGCTAGATCGCTCAATGAGATGCCACTTCGTTTGAGGTAATTCAAGATTCTTCAGCAATGTCTTCCTTTCATCTCCAAATCCTTCTTGCTGGGCCGTTTTCCATAGGTAGTTCTCAGCGTTCCGGTATTCTTCGCGTTTGAGGGGAACTTTCTGCGCCGACACTGGTCCCTTTAGCAACCTTTCCAACTTAGACGTAGCTTGAAGTGTTTCTATTGGCTGTTTCTTCCGTTTTCTCCGGCAGTTGGAAATAAAACGATGCACGCAGGCCATGCTCCTCACCAGAGTCGTCCAGCGTGAGAATCGAGTGGTGTCCACCAATGCTTGAGAGAATGAAATTTCGTGGAACAGATGATATGCTCGCAGCTCTTCTTTCACGCCCGGCGCTGGTAGGTCGCTTTGAAAATACTCCTGATCCATTTGGTATAAAATGTTAGGGCCACATACCCACTCACCTCGACTTTCCAACGGCGGCCCATTTTTCCCCACTTCGTTAACACATCCGCAATATTATCCTTTATGGCCACCCAGCCCCAATCAGTTGGGTTAGTGAGGCTCATGATTTCTCCGATTCGGTATGCCACAAACTGTTTATACTTTCTATGGTCCGAACGGATCCATGAGAGCACCGTTGCGAAGTCGATGTGGAAGAAAACCCGTTTCACCTGTACAGAGTGATTAGCCTTCACAGCTGCGGATAACCTTGCACCAAGAACTGCAGCGAGTAGCTCCATTCTCGGGATGGACATATACTGCAGTGGCGCAACCTTCGATTTTGCCGATACAAGGGCAACTTTCGGTTGTCCGTTCCTTATTATCCTGAAGTAGGCAACGCACCCATAGGCGTCTTCACTTGCGTCTGCAAAAACGTGGAGCTCGAGGTGTTGGTAGTCTGTCGGCTGCGCATGTAGGAAATAACACCGTGGAATTTTCATAGCTTGAACCTTTGGTAGCAAAGCGATCCATCGGACCCACTTCTTAGCCGAATCGTTGTCAATTATTTCGTCCCATGAACAACCATTCCTCCACAGGTCTTGGATAATCATTTTCCCAAAGACTGTGAATAAGGCCCACAAACCAAGAGGGTCATAGAAGCTCATGACGACACTTAACAGGATCCGTTTGGTTGGCAGCTTTCCTTCCATGAAATGTTGCAAATCATCGCGCAAAACAGTGGCAAACACGAAGACATCTTCCAATGTGTTCCAGGACATACCTAGAATCCTCTCCGTATGATTGGTCTTTTCGCTAGTAAAATGGACCACTTGAGTATCCGACTGTTCGCAGAAATGTGGTTGGAATTCCTCGTTGTTGGATACCCAGTTTCGAATACGGAACCCCGCTTTGGAGTGGATAAACGCAACTTCCCCGCTCTGATGGCCTCGCGAGCTGTAAAAGTGGAATCCAAATAATCATCCACATAATGTTTAGATATAATAGCGTCCGCGGCATCCGGAAACTCCTTTGCATAATCATTTGCGTTTCGATTTTTTAGATATTGGGCTGAGCAGGGTGAACTAGTTGAACCGAAGGTAGCGACGTCCATGACGTAGATTTTGGGAGGTCCGGACGCGTTTGGCCGATACAAGAACCTTTGCGCTGCTTTGTCACTAGGTCGCATCAATAGTTGGTGGTACATTTCAGCTATATCACCCCCAAAACCAATGGGACGCTCTCGGAAGGGACATAATACCGATGGCAGACTGGATAGAAGGTCTGGGCCTTTGAGCAACTCAGTATTGAGTGACTTACCTTGGACGGATGCTGCAGCGTCCCAAACCAGACGAACCTTTCCTGGCTTTTTGGGATTAAGCACCACATTTAGGGAAGATACCATACCTTCCCAGGTTCGGATTCCATTAGCTCGGTGTGTGTAGCGATGTGTGCGTAGCCTTTTCGGAGATATTCGCCTATTTGCCTCTCAACGTTCTGTTTCAGTTCCGGATTTTTCTCCAACTTCCGCTCCAAACTCTTCATGCGTTTCAGTGCCATGGGAAAGCTTTCTGGCAGTTGCGGTTCATCGTTCCGCCACAAAAGGCCAGTCTCGAAGCGCTCACCTCTCCGAACAGTGGTTCGTTCTAGTAGCTCTCTGGCTCTACGGTCCTCTGCTGACTCCGGCAGCACCTTAACATCCAAACCGGACTCTTCCAGCGTAAAATACTTTCGAAGAAGTTCTTGCAAATCTAGGTCCGTTGTTTTTATTGCAGTATGGTGACCAGTGAACCCGATGTTGGTATTGTCGCAGCCTGTGGGACCGTAAATTGTCCAGCCAAGCTTTGTGCGAACAGCGATGGGCTCTCCAGGATTACCAATGCGTGACTCTAGAGGGGCATACACATGCAGATGTTTCAAACCAATGAGGATTTTTGGGGAACCATTTAAACAATCCGCAACTGGTAGTCCACAAAGGTGTTTGAATCGGGCTACGACCTCAGCAAATCGAATTTTTTGTTCCGGGAGTTGAAGTTCTTGAACAGTGTGCACATTCCGCAGCAGAAATCGTTCCGTTGATCCACTCGCCGAAATAGATACATCGACGCATCTCGAATCTCGCTCCAGGCGGCTCATTCCTGCAGTCCATTTTACTAGAATTGGTTCCCATGTTCCTTTCAGTTTCAATTGTTCGGCGATTGTGCTCTCCATCAAAGAATAAGACGATCCTTCGTCTAAAAACGCGACCACGTCTCGAGTGCGCCCCTCGTGGTGCAGCTTGATCGGAACCGTCCTGAAAATGACGGAATGGTTTACCGAGTCATGCACGTTACAATTCGTTGATCGCGGGGCCGATGAATTCGGTGGGTGGAGTGTGGAATGATGACGCTCTTTACAATTTCCGACGTTGCAGTGACCTTTGAAACGGCAGCGAAACTGCCCATGTTCATTTAGGCACAGCTGGCATATTTTCCACTTCTCTACAATCTTCATCTTGTCATTAAAGGTCAATTTCTGAAAATCCTCGCAGCTCCGAGTTCGATGCTCCGTACTGTTGCATCCACGACACGGTTTTCGAATAGCTTGCTGACCCTCAACCTTCTGTTGACCAGTCCATTGGGGTGATGAATGTTCGACGCCAACGTGTGTGTTGAGGAATCCTTCATGGTGATCTCTAGTTTTCGATCTTTTTCCTTCTTGTCCCGGTTTAGAAGGCCATCGACGTGAAAATTGGTGTAGAGTGTTGCTTCTGTCGCCTCCGAAACGATTTCGGAGAGAAAATCCGAAAATGTGCTCAAATCGACTGCTGCGTTCAGCTGGCGTTTATAGCGAACCCATTCCATCTTGGTGCTGGGAGGCAATTTTTCTACCAATTCCGTTATAAGCATGGGGTTCACCAAATGATCAATTAGCCCCGATGCAACCAAATGGTCACACAATTGTTGAACGATCATTCCGTAGCTGATAAACGTACCTAAACGATCAACTCTAGGTGGATCGGCTTTCCTTGCCTTTTGCAAAAGGGAATGCAGCAATTGTTCCGGCCGACCGTAAAGGAGCCGGAGCGTTTCGATAACCTTTGGTACCGATTCTGGCAACAGCAGTCGGCTCCTTACTGCTTCCAGTGCTGGCCCACGAATGCTCTCCTGAAGCCTTCCGAGATTTTCAAGGTCGGTCCAGTTACATGCAGCATTTCCATTATTGAAGCTGCTTATAAACAACGGCCACTCTTCTGGCCGACCAGTGAACACCGGCAGCTTTGCAAAAGGGCCCTTCCTTGCAGCTATATTTGTGCTCTTGTTAGCTCTGGTTCGCCTTGTTGCTGGTTCGGAATTTCGTATTGAATTCCACTCGGGTTCGAAAAAGTTACATTCATGTTTGCGACGGAGGCGGGCGGCGGATGGAACATCGAGTTAGGGTGCATCGGCAGAGGCGGTAAATCAAGCGTCGCTGTTGGCACTTGGGAATTCTTACGCGGTGTTGTTCCCTCCGGAACCTTCTCGAGAACCTGTCGCTGGTGATTGCTGGTATGTGGTTGAGACGCTGCTTCTTTGGGCGTAGAGCATTTTGGAAAAGCTCCGCGATAATCAGAAACTGGTTTTTTTCCTGACTCGGAAAATTGAACTTCTCCCTCCACGCATCATCCAAATCCGTATCTGCCTGCAACTGATTGGGCCGAGAACTGGGCACTTTTTCACCACCCACCGCACCTACCTCCTCGTCTGGGGTTCCATCCTACACTCGAATTCCTTGTACAAGTCGCTTCGCAATTTGTTGAATTGTACTTCTGCTGCCTTTTTATCTGGAGCATTTCCCTTTCTAGTCGAAGCTGCAATGCCATCTTTTCCTTGTCCCGCTGTAGCTGTCGCTCGAACTTCACCCTCATTTGTCGCAGCTCTTCTTGGTGCTGCAAATCAGCTTCTTCCTGCTCCGAGTCCGGTGTTTGCTCGTTTTCCGACGACTTTTTAGCGGAATTAGGATTGGTAGAATCGACAGGATCTTTGGCAGACAAATCCGAAACATCCACGATTGTGCCTTCACGCTGCAAAGATTTATCACCCGTGCCTTTCTTCGAACATACCTTGCATATCCACGGATGGTTTTCTATTTCGGCCGTTACCTTTGCGCACATGAAGTGAAACCACTTTTCACACTTCTCGCAGCAAACCATATTATCTGCGTGATTTGGTTGACGGCAAAGTGCACAGTCATACCGGGTACTTTCGAGGTTAGGCTCAGTTTCACTGGGCGATGACATCGCATTAATTTTGAGAAATTTGTTCAGACCAAATGCAGAAAATCTTTTTGCAGCAGACGAACTTCGCACAGCTCAAAACTGTAATTTTATTCATTAATAGGCTTAGTTTTTATAATAATTTTACTTGCAACTTACATTTATGATTTTCTTTTTCAGTTTAATTCGGCTGAACAAATTGTGATGAGGACGACTCCTATCGACCTATAACTAAACAATTGTTCTATCACCTAATACTAATTAATGATTATGAAAATACTCACGTTTACTTTAATAGTTTAATTGAAACAAATTTTAGAAAATATCGCCCGAATTATCAACAAATTAACCTTTCAAATGAAACGTGTCTTCACTTTCCACAAATGAATTGAAGTTTACTTTTTCTTCCTTTTACCTTAATACAATCTTCTATTGATACTCACTGTCAAAAGCAGTGTTCGCAGAAATCCCTAAGTTCACCTAGATTTGGAGTTGCTTCTCGTTGGCACTTTTCGGCAGGCCCGACGAAGGTTGTGTGCCCACTGGTGGTGGTAACACCGGGGCCGTTAATAATTCATTAATGAATGAATGATAACTACGCGTTCAAATTTTTACGGTTGATTAAGAACAAATCGGCTCCAACATTTGATTAGGGCGAATCTGCTTTTGTAAACAAACACTTGGTCTTCTAATTTATCGGAAGTCGAATAAAATTTCTTGAAATTGAATATATCAGCGGATAGAGATAAAGCTCCTCTTTCTTAAAGAGTGCTTAATTTGTATTTGTGACCTTTAGTTCAAGAGAAAATGACTACGAAAGCTATTGTTTACAAAAGCAGATTTGCCCTAATCGAATGTTGGCCAACTAAATCTTTAACTCTAATGCATAACGAACTCACACATTTACTCAGAACATTAAAGAATTTGGTTCGATAGCTTGGTTATGAATTAGAGATAGAGATTTTACTTTTCACAGAATTTGTTGCTCTGATTGGGATCTCTAAAATCTCTGCGCATCTAATTACGGAGTTCTTTAAATGATAAAAGTAAGGCGCAAATGAATGTAAAACTGAACTAATGAATAAAACTATGCCTGTTCATCGTAGTTGTAATTGTGATTAGTTTTCTGCTACTTCTTCTTCTGCTTTCTTGTCATGTGTACGGATGATTGTGTATGTGTGCGTATTGTTATATGCCTAAACACAAGTTGAGTTATAATATTAACAATTTGAAGGGTGCCTTCATTGTGCTGCGATAGGAATCATTTTTAATTTAATGTTGGCAAAAAAAATAATTTCAGGGCTACATACCAATTGAGCCTATAGTTTTATGGATATATGATGATATGATTTGTTTATTTGATGCGCTAGAAATGGGTATCCGCTTAAGCCCCAAGAACCCCTATACAAATGCCTGCACAATACTCATAAGCAAACCCTGTTTATTGTATTTCGCACTTAAGCATACAGAAAAGTCAATATGTACATTATCAGAGGTATAAAGTGATTTCTTAACCCCAGATTGTCGCCTTTGAGCAAGATTTTTGTTTGTAAATTTTCTATATAAGATATGCAAAGCTTAGCTTATAGGGTGATACATTATTTACCTACGATGTTTTCATTTTCTAGATTCCTAAACACCCCCCACTCCCCTTACATAGAATCTGAAAAAAGTTGTATGGCGTAAGAAAATGCCCCCTTGTTACCATAAACCCTTACGTAATTAATGTATGGCCCCCATATAGTAGGAAATACATTGTAAGTATGCCTTGTTTTTATGTTGTTATGATGTATTCATCAAAACCTGAATTATTTTGAGTAGTACTATTCCTTTTGTAAATAAAAATACAGAATTTAAAAATTAGTTAGATCATATTTTTATTTTATCCGTATTGTTATTATTCTGACTGATACGGCAATTTGCGGGATTTACGACTTAATGACCGGAATGTGTCCTTTCTTTGATGCAGTCGATTTTCCGGGCTCTGTGTGTTGCTACAGTCAATAAAAGCAGGAAAATTGCATACAAGAGGTATGGTATATATGATTGAATATCCTCAACGATGTGAAACAACCGTATTGCATTGATAATCCGTGTAGATAATTCGTTTTGATGCTGAAAAAAATAAAATAAAATTAACAAAATTGTAGGATAAGAATATTATATCACTCCTCGGAAAAACATTTCCCAGAATTCCATTTCCCAAAATTCCCCATTCCCCAGAGAACAATTTTTTTGAAACCTTGTGCATGAGCATGATTGACCGCCCTTGGTTGCTTCTCTGTATTGCCAGATCAGCTGTTGTAATTACACAGAGAAGCAACATATGATACTTGAGACTAACATACACTTAGTTGCAAAAAAAGTCGTGCAACATTTTGCTTCCAAAAAACGTCATATTCAACCTTCTGTAACTTTATCAATTATCAATATTTTTGACTCAAAATTTGCCAACAGCATAAAAATCATAACTATAAGTGAACATACGTTATAAGTGAGTAAAAACTTAAAACACACTTGCACATCATCAAGGTAAGAACTTTATAATTAACTATTCTAAATTGTAGAATAATACAAATAATTGAGTCTCACCACTCACTATCTTATGCGATGGGTGAACTTATATGACATAACATGACAACGTACAAAACATTCTATATTAAGACCAACCGCACCAATACCAGGGGGCGCGACTCTATCTCAGATGCAGGATTTTTTTTTGTTTTGCTTTTGTGCGATGTGCGCACGCTTAGTAGGTAGAAAGAAGATTTTAAAGATTTTGATGAAGATTTTAAAGATTTATTGCAAAAAGATGCAGCACGATGCAAATTGACGGATTAAGATTTACAAGCTGAAACGAGATTTTTTAAAGATTGATTCGCTAGCGTGGGATTTTTCGATCATCTTGAATCAGGATTTAGATGTGTCGCACCCCCAGAACAATACGGTAATATCGGTTAATTGCAGGCCTATGACAAGGACCACTTTTTCACGTAGACAACATTTCAGCAAGCTCAGCTGTCAAAATAATGTCAACATTGTAAGTTGTGTTTGTTGTAGCTCGTTTACGTTTTGTCTGTTGTTGCTCGTTTTCGTTGTGCACATCATACAAAGCAGAAAGATCGCTTTCTGTGGTGTTTTACATCAAAACAAACAACCAAAACAAATGATTAGACTTCTATTAGACAGCTAACAGCGGGCCCAAATCAATTTGGGCCCAGGACATCATGTCTACTGTCAATCACTGCTATTGATATAGGCTTGTCAATGGTTTGGTTAATTGTTACCCTGTTTGACAACTCGACACCGCACCGGTAGTTGGTAACCGGGTTGGAAAATGACAATTTGCTCGCGTAACCCGACCCAACCGAACCGAGCGTTGCTATTTGAAGAAAAATAAGCAAAACACGTTGAAACGTTTAAACAACATCTTCATCTGGAAGACTTTCATTTCAAGCTACAACATTCCCATAGAACGCTATTGATTTTTTTCATTCGGACATTTCGTTACGAAGATATGAACGAAACAGTACTTAAAGGCCTATTATAATAGTAATCAAACAGTTTAGTCTCCGATTACATACTGAGCTATTTGTGTACCGATTTTAGTTTTGTTGGTGCCCAAATCAAAGCAATGAAATCTCCAAATAACTGGTCAAAATTTCATTATGATTGGATAATCCTTCCTGGAGATATGACCAAAACAATACCTGAGAGCACATAATTGTGAGATGACAATATACTCGTTGCAGAGCAAAACCGAACAAGACCAATCACACCAATCGATGCCGCTTGCATTCTATTGTGTCGCATCTGGAGCGTTGTATAGCACATACAGCGGACTAGCCACACTATGCGACTGTATAGAATTAGAGCAGCATCGATTGGCTCTAGTGGTCTGGTTTTGAACTGCAACGAGTATATTCGAAAATTACACAAAGTCTCCATTTACTATTTTCAACGAATATGTACTTATTAAGCATCTTGAATCCATATCGATAATCAAAATTGAAGCTCAGGATTGAAGCTTTGTTAACGCCAAATTAAAGTTATAAAATCTTCAAATAAGTGTTCAAAATTTCATTATGTTAACTTCCTTTTTTACCCTTCTTACATCAATAGAAGGGTATTAAGATCGCTTGAAAACTCGACTTTTTATCCGAGGCCCACAGGGCCGAGTTTCATATACCATTCGACTCAGCTCGACGAACTGAGCACATGTCTGTGTGTATGTATGTATGTGTGTATGTGTGTGTGTATGTGTGTGTGTGTGCGTTACAAATAATGTCACATCGGTTTCTCAGCCATCTGTGAACCGATTTCAGTTCTGTTGACGGCAAATGGAAGCTACAACATTCCCATAGAACGGTATTGATTTTTTGTTCATTCGGACATTTCGTTACAAAGATATGAACGAAACAGTACTTGAAGGCCTATTATAATAGTAATCAAACAGTTTAGTCTCCGATTACATACTGAGCTATTTGTGTACCGATTTTAGTTTTGTTGGTGCCCAAATCAAAGCAATGAAATCTCCAAATAACTGGTCAAAATTTCATTATGATTGGATAATCCTTTATGGAGATATGACCAAAACATAATTGTGAGATGACAATATACTCGTTGCAGATTACATTAGAAAAACCCGCATTAATCCACCGATGGTGAGACTGAACCCTTCTTACACTTCACCAGCATCACAAACTCAAATGTGGGCAACGAGTATATTGTCATCTCACAATTATGTTTTGATCATATCTCCATGAAGGATTATCCAATCATTATGAAATTTTGACCAGTTATTTGGTGATTTCATAGCTTTGATTTGGCACCAACAAAACTAAAATCGGTACACAAATAGCTCAGTATGTAATCGGAGACTAAACTGTTTGATTACTATTATAATAGGCCTTCAAGTACTGTTTCGTTCATATCTTCGAAACGAAATGTCCGAATGAAAAAAAATCAATAGCGTTCTATGGGAATGTTGTAGCTACCATTTGCCGTCAACAGAACTGAAATCAGTTCACAGATGGCTGAGAAACCGATGTGACATTATTTGTAACGCACGCACACACACACATACACACACACATAAACATATACACACAGACATGTGCTCAGTTCGTCGAGCTGAGTCGAATGGTATATGAAACTCGGCCCTGTGGGCCTCAGATAAAAAGTCAAGTTTTCAAGCGATCTTAATACCCTTCTATTGATGTAAGAAGGGTAAAAAAGGGAAGTTAACATAATGAAATTTTGAACACTTTTTGAAGATTTTATAACTTTAATTTGGCGTTAACAAAGCTTCAATCCTGAGCTTCAATTTTGATTATCGATATGGATTCAAGATGCTTAATAAGTACATATTCGTTGAAAATAGTAAATGGAGACTTTGTGTAATTTTCGAATATACTCGTTGTAGTTCAAAACCAGACCACTCGAGCCAATCGATGCTGCTCTAATTCTATACAGTCGCATAGTGTGGCTAGTCCGCTGTATGTGCTATACAACGCTCCAGATGCGACACAATAGAATGCAAGCGGCATCGATTGGTGTGATTGGTCTTGTTCGGTTTTGCACTGCAACGAGTATATTGTCATCTCACAATTATGTGCTCTCAGGTATTGTTTTGGTCATATCTCCAGGAAGGATTATCCAATCATAATGAAATTTTGACCAGTTATTTGAAGATTTCATAGCTTTGATTTGGCACCAACAAAACTAAAATCGGTACACAAATAGCTCAGTATGTAATCGGAGACTAAACTGTTTGATTACTATCATAATAGGCCTTCAAGTACTGTTTCGTTCATATCTTCGAAACGAAATGTTCGAATGAAAAAAAAATCGATAGTGTTCTATGGGAATGTTGTAGCTTCCATTTGCCGTCAACAGAACTGAAATCAGTTCACAGATGGCTGAGAAACCGATGTGACATTATTTGTAACGCACACACACACACACACACACACACACACACACACACACACACACACACACACACACACACACACACACACACACACACACACACACACACACACACACACATACACACAGACATGTGCTCAGTTCGTCGAGCTGAGTCGAATGGTATATGAAACTCGGCCCTGTGGGCCTCAGATAAAAAGTCAAGTTTTCAAGCGATCTTAATACCCTTCTATTGATGTAAGAAGGGTAAAAAAGGGAAGTTAACATAATGAAATTTTGAACACTTTTTGAAGATTTTATAACTTTAATTTGGCGTTAACAAAGCTTCAATCCTGAGCTTCAATTTTGATTATCGATATGGATTCAAGATGCTTAATAAGTACATATTCGTTGAAAATAGTAAATGGAGACTTTGTGTAATTTTCGAATATACTCGTTGTAGTTCAAAACCAGACCACTCGAGCCAATCGATGCTGCTCTAATTCTATACAGTCGCATAGTGTGGCTAGTCCGCTGTATGTGCTATACAACGCTCCAGATGCGACACAATAGAATGCAAGCGGCATCGATTGGTGTGATTGGTCTTGTTCGGTTTTGCACTGCAACGAGTATATTGTCATCTCACAATTATGTGCTCTCAGGTATTGTTTTGGTCATATCTCTAGGAAGGATTATCCAATCATAATGAAATTTTGACCAGTTATTTGGAGATTTCATAGCTTTGATTTGGCACCAACAAAACTAAAATCGGTACACAAATAGCTCAGTATGTAATCGGAGACTAAACTGTTTGATTACTATCATAATAGGCCTTCAAGTACTGTTTCGTTCATATCTTCGAAACGAAATGTTCGAATGAAAAAAAAATCGATAGTTCTATGGGAATGTTGTAGCTTCCATTTGCCGTCAACAGAACTGAAATCGGTTCACAGATGGCTGAGAAACCGATGTGACATTATTTGTAACGCACACACACACACACACACACACACACACACACACACACACACACACACACACACACACACACACACACACACACACACACACACACACAGGCATGTGCTCAGTTCGTCGAGCTGAGTCGAATGGTATATGACACTCGGCCCTGTAGGCCTCGGATAAAAAGTCGAGTTTTCAAGCGATCTTAATACCCTTCTATTGATGTAAGAAGGGTTAAAATACAGATTTTACAGATTTTTGAAAAGTCCTCCCTTTCGTTGCATTTCATGATCATGTTTAAATAACCATATATGGAAATATCATTGAGCCGCCTACAGAATATGTCAGATATTCATCGAGATATCGGAAGGATGGCCGTTTCGAAGGCATCAAGCAAATTAATCTTGGTGGGCAGCATCCATTTCAATTCTGTATTCAAACTTCATAAACATCGGTTAAGTCAACTTCGGTGCATAGCATCAATCTATACAATGTTTGTTTTTGTATGTCTAGTACGCTGTGGCTATTATTATCAATCCTACTGAATAACTTGATAAAACCACTAGAAATTGTGCAAACGCAGGTCTTAAATGATGACAGGGGGATGGAAAATTTTCAGTAGTCAATTCAAGCACCCCCGGTGGACAGCATCCATCTCAATAATCAACTGGTATGGGCTACTTCTTTTCATGTCCGATTCGTTTACTTTGATTCTAAGGATTGATGTCAGACCATGTTATTGCATCAATAGCATGAGCTACCGGTTCTTGTATAATATGAACAACAACAAGAATAAGCATAATGTTTATATATTGATCGTTTTCATTAATATCATGATTTAATGAGCAATACACAAATTGAACTTCTATTCTTCATGAACTTTTATTTCTACCAAATTTTAGCTCACCAAATGTAATACAATCTAATCTTCGTATGCTGTGCACTCTAAAGCCAAGTTATATTAATAGTATTTGCAAAATATTGTTTTACTTTCATGTTGAATATTTTCTTACATAGTTGCAAACTTGGAATAATCCACAGATTTTCGGTAATTTTTTTTAGTTGCAATAAAAAAAATCAGTTAGATTAGAACAATAAAAACCAACGAACTGATTTGAACAATGATATATTTTGCTTCAAGCGGAGTACTGTATTTTTCGAAGTATTTTAAAGAATTTAATCGATTACAAATGTTTTTATCTACCATAAGAAAATATTTGGATGATTTTCCACCGAATGTTCTTCTCAGCGTGTACTATGAGATTTTCGCCCTTGAAGGAATTGGAGAAAACTTTAATCGACGAGTGGTATAAAAAACCACTGGACGTCATTCAAAGTCTCTACAACTCCATCCCCAGGTGGATTGAAGCCGACCTGGAAGCGGAAAGAAGACCAACTCGCTACTAATAAAACCCACCCTTCCGTATACTCAATCGATTGCTAGCTTATCCGAACCAAAGCTAAGCAAATTGATCTTCAGAGGTACCAGGAAGCTAGGTCAGGCTAGCCAGTGAATCTTTTAGTCCATATTTTGTGGTAAAATTGTAATTGATCCTTACTACAGGTTCCCCCAAAAATGTTCCGGGAGTGGCAAATGTAGCCAATGGCTTTCTCAAGTCTATCAAAGTCATAAATATGAAGAATCATGAAGATAGAGCTGCCGCACGGAATGTCTCGGAGTAAAATCGTAAATGGCCTCTACTACAGGTTTCCTCGGGGACATTCCGGTGGTTCCAAGAGTGGCCAATGTATGCAATGGCCTTTTGAAGTTTATCAATATCATATTTATGAAAAATCATGAAGATAGAGCTGCCGCACGGCATGTTTGGGGATAAATGACTAACTACAGGTTCCGGGGACTTTACGGTGGTTCCGGGAGTGGCCAATATGGTCAAGAATCCACTTTTAGTTTTTAATAAAGTTTGTGATGAAAAACTAAGAAGAAAGAGCTATCACATGGCATGTTTTGAGTAAAATGGCCGGTTTTGAAGAGTTAACCGCATCCAAGACCCTTCATCAGAATCTGTTTCATATCTCACCATATCTCGGTCAACTTAAGGCCGATTCTTGAAGTAAATTTTTCGTTCGCCTAAAAAATATGTTGTCTTTACGTGTGTTTGCTGGAAACAATTGTTTGGCATCTTGTACAAAATCTCACCACAAATTCCCGGAACCCGGAACAACTCCGGTGTCCGAGCACCATGGCCAATTATGTTACCAAGATATAAAACTACATTAATTTTCTAGTCAAATGCTTCTTGTCTTAATTAAATCGGATAATATTTCATAAAGCAAGAGCACTACAAAGTTGATCAGAAATTTGCCTGACCTGATCATTTTGTAAGTATAAGGTTCCCCTTGCCTCAGCCTAATATGCAACGATAGATTACATTTTATATTATAACTCATAAAGTATTTGGGCTAGAAGCTGTATTTAACTAGTGGTTCACTAGCTTAGATAAGTTCAATGAGCCATTTGGTAGTATGCATCACGAAAAGTTACACAAATCATTTATAAAGTCAGACACTGTTGAGGGATATGGATGTAATGTCGGTCTATAAGAACCAAATTGGGTCTTTCCATGGATGCAACTTCATCCCACTTGATAGATAGGCAATTAAATGTAGTCTACGTACGATTTTTTTTCTTAGTTTGTGATTTTAGGCCAACTGTATTCGTTTACCCAAAACAACATTTCATAAATCAAACTAAATCAAACTGCTACGAAACACTTAAGTGATTTTCACATATGATTTAGTGGTCATTTGATAAACAAAACATTATTATTCACTTTACACAGATTTTGTTCTTTAAGTTTGTGTTCAGATGAACCATATAAAAACATACAATCGAAACTCAGACATTTTTATTATTATTGATTTCAATAACAACATTTTTACTACGCTATTCACACAACAGGCCATAGTTGGGAACATAGAATAAAATATGTTTCCAATATTGAGTCTACAGTTTTCTTGACAAATCATTGTTATTATCCCAAGTAACAAATTCAATTTTAAGGTACACTTGAAGAAGTTTTCAAGACTCATTTGATAAAACCACGCATAAAACTAGATATTCTACATAACATCGATAAAACAGCCATAAAACCCTCTTAAGTTCCAAAAGGCCCATACTACAGGAGGTTCTCAAGACTATTGCCCAAGGTTGGCTTAAAACTTGATAGTTTTATCGGTACATACTTGTAAGGACATTCAAGACATACTAAAAACTATGATAAAACTACCACAAGTTATAATAGTTTTATGATTTTCCTCTTTAAGAACACTTCCAGTCCGTCACAAATATGATTCGAAGATTACATTTTTCAATTCGTTCTGCTGAATGGCGATTTTTTTTTGTTTATGGTTGAGTGGAAGCTACTATAATTCTCTTCCAAAGTGGATACGTATGTAAATTAATTGTTAAATTGACCATAAATGCATCTGTTTGCGATTGATGAATTCTTCATACGACATTCAGTTTATTGGTGTTTAATAACATAAAAGTTCGAAAATTTTAACGCGCCTCTGAATTTTTGCTAGAACATTGACTTATTTAAAAAATAAAAAATATAGTTGAAAATTCAACAATTAGGTGACAAGGCTGATAAATTGTTAGATCTTGAATAAATTGTGTCTACAATCCATTTTATGTTTCAAAATGAATTTTAAACAGCATTGATTGTTCGTACCATTGGAAAAATTAGAGTTTTGTTGCATACTTATGAAAATGGCTACCGTTCCGAGGGAATCCAGAATAGCCACGCTCGCCATTTTTACAATGGTTTTATCTTTAAACTACCATAAAACGCAAATAAAACCTATATTTCTTACACAAGACTAACAAGATTTTTTGAGGAGTGCGATAAGTTCATCTTTATTTGTTCTACTCTTGAAAAAGATGAGTTACGCTTGAATAAAACTTGTTTGAATTGCTCAAGGTAAACAAGTCTCTCGTAAGATAGCCATAAAATCAGCGTGAAAAAGGCACATCATAAACAAAGAAAACGTGACGGTGCAAATCAAAAGTGCCTATGCATAATTGTTGTTCTTAGTCATAATAACAGCTTATAATATAATATTTTTAATCACCAGCGTTAGTCGATAAAAAAAAACAAAAACAAAAAGAAAATTTAACTCTAATATTCTAACAATGCTTTGGGGAAGAATAACAATATATATTGCCTGGAAGGCGGAAACATCAGTTGAGTGAAAAATGATTTTTCCTCTTGATCTATATGCTATAGCTATAGGTTTATGAACCTAACGTCGGATGAAGTGCGCTGTGTAGTAGATCACTGAGCAATTCCAACGCACCACCTCCTCCACCTAACGGTGGTGGACATACGATAACGCATGGCGATAATCCACTGCCTGGGACGTTAGGTTTAATTTGCACAACTGGCATAAAATCAATAATCATGAGTTATGATTCTCGTACACATTGCACCATTTAATTTGATTCGTTACAAAAAATAGCACGCATAACGCATAGACCCTTCTGATAAGTAAGTCTCAGTAGGCTGCGATTCCAATGGAATCTAGCGATGGAAAAAAAGGCCGTTGGTTGCTGAGATGAAGGAGTATTCAATATATTGGATAGGTTTTTATTGAATTTCCGCTTGAACGATCCACTATTTTATATTTTCTTTCACCTATGGGCGTCCATTGTCCAGTTTGTTTATTTTTCACATAATGTTCTTTCTCAAGAGTGTGTGCTCTTACTCGAAACCAAATGGTTCTAAGAGCGTTTTATGGCAGCATTTTCAAGATACATTCACCTTAAAGAAGAATGTTATAAAACTTTCTCAAAACTTTTATCAGGTTTTATGAAAGTTACAAAACGATGTCGTGAGAGGGGACTCAAGTATCTTATAAAATTACTTATAAGGTGAATTACACTTATAAATGATGTAGTTTTATGGAGGTTTCTTCAAGTGTTCTTTAATCACTCTTAAGAACTGTTAATCAATTAAAACCACCTTAACTTGGAAAATGCCCTGATAAAACCAGATGATCTCCATAATGCTTTGATAAAACTACCATAAAACATGAATAAAACCAATTTGCATTTGAATTGTTACTTGGGATGCCTACCCTAGAATCACACTTGTTTCAAAGCAGTAAAAGTCACTTCAATATGACACAATTAGGTCATAATCAAGTTGCTGCAACTAATTATGATGGTTTGGTGTTGCTTGAGTATGTGAACAGTCAATTTATAACATGTGACTATTTTCTGTGCATATTGGCTGCATTACAACCAGTAAGAGGGAACCAAACAATAGTTAAATATATGATACAGATTTAGAATGTCTTGTTCTAGTTGTGCAGTGCTGATCATGGTCAGTACTTCTCGGGCGGCTTCGTAATCGAATCGCATTGAACGTTTCTTGATGAGGATTTTGAAGAAGTCGATGTCGCAACGGATGCCAAGCCTTCGAATGGTGGACAAGATCTGGTTTTCCGTAGAAGTCGTCGGTGGAAGTTTCCATCAGTTCTGTTCGGTTGGATTAACAGTAGTTTTATTTTAGAAAGGAAACCCGCTGCTCCACCATGCAGTAGAAGGCAATCCTCTGGTTTCTTGATTACACCGTGTAATTTACACGTAAACGTCTCAGGGTACCAAGGTGAGGCTGATGGGCCAGTATAAGCTCGGTTCCTGTCGGTGCAACTGAAATAGTTTTGAACATATCAATTGTTTTTTAGGCTAGGTTATTACCAGTTCCAACCTCCGATCTTGTTATCATTACAAACCTCAACCCGATACATGTTACAAATAAAGACAAATACACCGACGTTTAGCACACAACAAGTCGGCGCAATCTGGATACCCTATCCTGGTTGGAACTAAATCAAAAACGAAAAATATGACAGTATTTTTGAAGACGTGGCTTTTTCATGCAATGATTGACACTTTGTTATGCGACTTTCCGGTGGAGTGACTGAGTAAGAAAAGTACCGCCATGTTTCACGGGAGCACTGACATCTACTTATAGTATTTCTCCATAGGAGTGAAGAGCTAATAAGTTGACGTGAAACTCATCACAGAAGAGAAAAATCAGATTGGGGAAGAGAGGGCCAAATGGGTATTCACCACAGAGGGCATATGGGGTGAAATGGTCATTTGGCAGTTCATTATTATTTTTCAATAGTAACAGATTTAAAAAAATATAGGTCCCATAGAAAAATATAGTCTATAAATTGAAAAGCATCTGATAAGCCAATAAAAAAAATCCACAAAAAGGTCTATTAGGAATTTATTTCACGTAAGTCCTCAGAGAACAATTTATGCTAAGAATAGACAAATATATAGAACGATAAACATCTATAAAATGAATATTGTGAAATAATTGATGTTACTATGTCTAAAGCGACAACAAGAAAAATATTGAATGCAAGAGTTCTACCCCGTAGAAACTGTGATGTCTGGCAACTATTGGGATTGATACCTTAATTAACTGTGTAGTGAACTAGGGAGAGAAGCAGTGGTGAGAGCGGGCATTGGAAACAGGAAGAGGAGAGTTTCAGTGAGCAACGAATAAAGGTGCGTCTTTACGGAACGGTGTAGTTTCTGCGTATACAGAAGAAGTGCGTTTTTATTAATTGCTTTATCCGAATTTTCCGTTATTTCAGATACTAACTTTGAATAAATGTTATTGCAAATCAATAAATGTAAATGTAAATGCAGTCTACAATGATTGACAAAATAAGTAAATCTAAATCCATGTTCTGTATGACCTCACGAGGAATATTGATTGGCAACATTTTGCATCGGCTGTAACCCTCGGTATTGATTCTACCGATCCTCTTTCACCATTGGATGAGTATCGTTTTCTTTCCGAATCGATGTGCAAAAGTGCATTAAGGAGTGTATCGAAAACAAGCTATCCACAAACTTTCTTTCAAATTATGTTGAAAGCCGATATTTTTTTCATACAAAAAACTGATCCTTCATTGAACGAGGTTAAACTTGAACATAATGAAGACCGGATGAAATTTAAGTTATTCCTTCACGAATTTTCGAACATTGGATCGAATGCTCTTAATCAAGTTCCGGACAAGTGTTGCATCGCATTTTTTGGACGCTTGAAAAAATTTTTTTGAACTCTTGCATGTTCCCAGCTGCCTTACCAGTCTTCTTGAAGACCCTCTTCACGATTTCCCAGTAACGTTCGATGGGTCGAAGCTGAGGGCAATTTGGTGGATTGATATTTTTCTCAACGAAATCTATACCCTTTTCCGCAAGCCAATTGAGAGTGGTTATGGCATAGTGAGCCGACGCTAAATCTGGGCTAAACAGTGGAGGTGTATTATGCTTCTTATATAAAGGCAACAATCTTTTCTGGAGACACTCAGATCGATAGATTTCCGCATTTATAGTTCCGGTAGTGTAAAAAATGGTTGATTTCAAACCACAGGAACATATTGCTTGCCATACCAGTACCTTTCGACCGAATTTCTCCACTTGAATCGACGTGTCCGCATCGCTCACATCCTCCCCAACGACGGCAGTAAAGATTGTGGACCTGGAAGGGTTTTTGAGTCCTCCTTTACATAGGTCTCATCGTCCATCAAAACGCATGCATCCGGACGCTGCAAAAGACGCGAATACAATTTCCGGGCCCTTGTTGCTGCTCGCTTCTTCTGTTCTGCACTTTGTTTCGAGATTTACAAGACTGCTTCCTGCTTCCTGTAGGTCTTCAGGTGGTTTCGCCTCTTGATACGCTGGATCATTCCGACACTCGTTCCTGCTTTTTTGGCCAAATCACGTATTGACATTGATTTGTTCTTTATGATTAGAGATACCACTTTCTGCTCCAGTTTCGGGTTGGAAGAACCGGGTTTTCTGCCTCTTCCTGGTAGCTCATCAAAAAAATAGTGTTCCCCAAACTTATTAATGATGGTTTTAACACTCGCATGATGAATTCCAAACCGCTTCGCCAATTTTCGCATAGTAATACCCTTCTCACTTAGCCATGTGTCCAGAATCTTAATTTTCACTTCCTTTTCAATACGCGACATTTTGAAAACGCAGAATTTGAACCGCACAAACAAGTAAACAAAAGAAAGCTGACAGTCAAACGCACAGCATGCAGTGTTCAGAGCGTAAAAAACCATCACAAATACATGCGTACAACGCAAATATATGTGGATAGCTTATATTCGATACACTCCTTAGAAGCTCAGAAACGACGTGTTCCAAATGCATTCCTCTAAAGAATACCTGCCACCCGTGGATGGGATGACGAATGCACTCAGTTGTATCTAAAGAAATCAGATGTGTTTAAAGATTATCGTAGACGTGAAATATGTGAGCTCAGGCATAACAAATGTACCGCTTCACGACAGTATTGTGTTAACTGTCACCTTTTCAACCCTATGACAGCCTCGCAATTTAGCTCTCCACGACAGCCCACAGTGAGTCAGTCATGCGACATGCATCGTTGCCGTCTTTTGCTGTACACGATTCGCTTGTTCGTGTGGATGTTTTTTGTTCTATGGTCTACGACAGCCTCGGTTGTCCATTCGTTACGCTTTTCAAAAATACTACGTGTACTTCGTCAGACTGCCAATACGATGTTGACATCGCGTTTAATATTTGACTCTGGCAGGCATAACAAATGTACCGCTTCACGACAGTATTGTGTTAACTGTCACCTTTTCAACTCTATGACAGCCTCGCAATTTAGCTCTCCACGACAGTCCACAGTGAGTCAGTCATGCGACATGCATCGTTGCCGTCTTTTGCTGTACACGATTCGCTTGTTCGTGTGGATGTTTTTTGTTCTATGGTCTACGACAGCCTCGGTTGTTCATTCGTTACGCTTTTCAAAGATACGACGTGTACTTCGTCAGACTGCCAATACGATGTTGACATCGCGTTTAATATTTGACTCTGGTAGTTGGACTCTGGTCTTGTCTTCGTGTTATGCCGAAGAGATTTCGGTAATTAATGAGTACTGTGCTAGCAATTAGGTATACACTTAATTGCTGTGCATGAGACAACATGATCGAAATGGATAATAAATCAATTAATTTTATGGAGGTGCGCGCGCGTGTTTTTGTTGAGGGGGCTTATATATATATGTGTGTGTGTGTGTGCGCGCGCGCGCGTGTTTGTGTGTGTGTGTGTGTGTGTGTGTGTGTGTGTGTGTGTGTGTGTGTGTGTGTGTGTGTGTGTGTGTGTGTGTGTGAATGATGACCCCAAATGTCTGCAACCTATTATAAATCACTCGTATAGAAACAAGGAGGCCGGCGTCGGTGGTGTCGTGGTAAGCGTGACTGCTACTTGGTACCCCAGTTGCTCTGGGTTCAATCCCAGTCGACGTCGCTGGTTTTTCTGGGGCGAAAGAATCTGATCACGTCTTCCTTCGGAAGGGAAGTAAAGCCGTTGGTCCCGGCTCATATGCATGAGTCGATAGGTGGTGAGGGTCTAGGTGGTGGAGTCTTCTCCCTGGCGTTGGTGATTGTCACCATTTGAGGAAAAATAGGCCAACGGAAAAAAAATAACATTAAATTCAAGGCTGAATTTCCACTTGCCAACAACGGTTCCTCTTTGTGATGGAAAGTGGGTTAATGCATGGGAGCTGACAAATAGGAGCTAGTTTCTCAGCTTAGGTAATGCCTGCCAATGCCATCTCACGACATTCTTCTCGTGACAGCCGACTCGGGTAAGCCGAAAAATGTCACCGCTTCAGAAAGACTGTCCAAGCGAAAGAATTTACGAAACAGATGACATGACAAAATGGAAAATTAACATCCCATTCGGCTTACTACGTTAAGAGCGGGTGGTTTCAGCAAAGCAAGCGTAGCATCGACTGTTAGTAAACAGCATTCTTCGGGTAGAGTACCGAACGAACAGTAGCAAGCGAAAGTTCGGTTCACAAAAAGACAGTCGATGCAGTTCAAACTAACTGTGGCAGGAAGGCTGTACTATTGGAAAGCCTGGACTCTGGTAGTTGGACTCTGGTCGTGTCTTCGTGTTATGCCGAAGAGATTTCGGTAATTAATGAGTACTGTGCTAACAATTAGGTATACACTTAATTGCTGTGCATGAGACAACATGATCGAAATGGATAATAAATCAATTAATTTTATGGAGGTGCGCGCGCATGTTTTTGTTGAGAGGGCTTATGTGTGTGTGTGTGTGTGTGTGTGTGTGTGTGTGTGTGTGTGTCTGTGTGTGTCTGTGTGTGACTGTGTGTGTGTATGTGTGTGTGAATGATGACCGCAAATGCCTGCAACCTATTATAAATCACTCGTATAGAAACAAGGAGGCCGGCGTCGGTGGTGTCGTGGTAAGTGTGACTGCTACTTGGTACACCAGTTGCTCTGGGTTCAATCCGGGCGAAAGAATCTGATCACGTTTTCCTTTGGAAGGGAAGTAAAGCCGTTGGTCCCGGCTCATATTCATGAGTCGATAGGTGGTGAGGGTCTAGGTGGTGGAGTTTTCTCCCTGGCGTTGGTGATTGTCACCATGTGAGGAAAAATAGGCCAACGAAAAAAAATAACAATAAATTCAAGGCTGAATTTCCACTCGCAAACAACGGTTCCTCTTTGTGATGGAAAGTGGGTAAATGCATGGGAGCTGACGAATGGGAGCTAGTTTCTCAGCTTAGGTAATGCCTGCCAATGCCATCTCACGACATCCTTCTCGTGACAGCCGACTCGGGTAAGCCGAAAAATGTCACCGCTTCAGAAAGACTGTCCAAGCGAAAGAATTTACGAAACAGATGACATGACAAAATGGAAAATTAACATCCCATTCGGCTTACTACGTTAAGAGTGTGGTGGTTTCAGCAAAGCAAGCGTAGCATCGACTGTTAGTAAACAGCATTCTTCGGATAGAGTACCGAACGAACAGTAGCAAGCGACAGTTCGGTTAACACAAAGGCAGTCGATGCAGTTCAAACTAACTGTGGCAGGAAGGCTGTACTATTGGGAAGCCTGTGTGAGCTTTTTGATAAGCACCCAAAGCTTGAAAAAAAGCTTAAAAACCTACTCAAAGCAAAGAAACGTAATTACTGGCGTTTCTTTTGAAAAAGGACTATCAACCTCGACGACAACGCTTTGGAGAAAGGCTCGCTAAACCGCTCATGCTCCAATGAGAGTGAAGAATACTCCATGCAGTGGATATTTGACTTCCCTAATAAGGTTTGTCCAGAAACTGTCCCAACACAACCGAATTTACGGGATACCACCCAAAGTAACGGTTCTCTGGACGAACCATTCACAATCGAACCATTAGAATTGTCAATGGCTCTTCGTTTATTCAATAACTCTGCTCCAGGAAGCGATATGATTAAATTCAACCTTCTGAAAAATCTCCCTGATATCACTAAAAGACGGTCACTTAACCTGTATAACGCTCATATGGAATTAAACATAATTCCAACCGCATGGAGGCCGGTTAAAGTAATAGTTATTCAAAAGCCTGGGAAACCAGCATCTAATTACAATTCATACCGGCCGATCTCTATGCTATGATGTTTCAGGAAATTGTTAGAAAAAATGATCCTTCTAAGACTCGACCGTTGGGTTGAATCAAACAACCTTCCATCAAATACACAGTTTGGTTTCCGAAAGACCAAAGGAACAAACGATTGTTTAGCGTTGCTTTCATCTGATATATACAGCTGGCCTTTGCACACAAGAAGAAATTGGCTTGAGTATTTCTGGATATTAAGAGCGCATTTGAATCAGTTTCCATAGACTTACTGGCAGAAAGTCTGTAAAGTAGTGGTTTACCAGGAATTCTCAATATATTTTTGTATTTACTGTCATAAAAACAAACGACCTCCAATCTAAGCCAACTGCAAACTTTCAGAATAAGCTACATGGGCTTACTCCAAGGCTCATGTTTAAGACCCTTACTTGATATTTTTTATTTTAAGGATATTGATAACTACTTGGAAAATAGATGCACGCTAAGACAACTTGCAGACGATGCTGTGATCTCCTTTAGAGGTCCACGTGCGGAAATCTTTCAAAGACCATTGCAAAATTCTCTAAATAATCTGTCAATCTGGGCCAGAAATTTGGGGATCGAGTTTTCACCGCAAAAAACCGAATTGGTAGTGATTACTAGAAAGCGGAGCCAAGCCCAACTGCTTCGTAGCTGTTTAGAAGAGGCAATGCCCAATCTTTGACCTTCAAATAACTTGGAGTCATGTTTGAATCAAAATGCACTTAGAGTATTCACATTGCGTATTTAAAACAGAAATGTCAACAAAGGATCAATTTTCTAATATCAATTTCAATGGTGGGGTGCTCACCCGGAAGACCTAATTAAACTCTATATGTAACACAACTATTCTTTCAGTTCTCGAATATGGCTCTTTTTGCTTCTTCTCGACAAAAATCTGCCACCATTGAATTGGAACGCATTCAATATCGTTGTTTACAACCGCTTCTGCAAGCTCTCATCTAGAATATTGATTTAATGTGAAATCAGTAACATCCCTGTTGTGTGGCATGACCTTAATGCACAATGATGCTATATGAGCATGTCTTATTTGTATAACTATAAGCAACTCGACATACGACAGTCGACATCACAACGGCGACAACACTACTGGTAACGAAGTAGTTGTACAGCACAATTCGCCCCTTTCGTGTCCACAACTTGGAAGAGGTAAGACTATAGTCACTAGATTCATAGTCTGGCGGATACAATGACGGGAGCCAATTTGAACTGTCACTTGGCGGAGCCAATCGAGCATGTCTCAAGTAATTAATGTTAAGGGCCTAAATTCTATTTGTAAACAATGACTTTAAATATCGATTTCTCTTGCATCTTAAATCACTCTCGTGAAATGAAAGCAGCATTTGGTAGAAGAATGTTAGTTATACCATATTGAGTAGCAAAATATTGTGGGATTCTCGTAATTCGTGAGAAATCAAGGTTTAAAGTCATTGTTTACAAATGACTTTTAGGCCCTTAACATAAATTACTCGAGAAATGCTCGATTGGCTCCGCCAAGTGACAGTTCAAATTGGCTCCCGTCATTGTATCCGCCAGACTATGAATCTAGTGACTATAGGTAAGACGTGCGCTTTCATCTCGGTGGATCCGGGCCTTGGCTGATTTCCCCAATGGCGGCAGAGCGCACATTTGGCGATCCTGCCTGGATTTTCTTAATATTTTCATTACCTGAGCTTCTAGCCCAGGCTCTAGCTCATCGTACTGCAGGATTTACAGCGGATAACAACATAATTAAAATACTTACGTGTATAGACAAAATATCTTCAAAAGATCACCGCGGGGAAATCAGTCATGGTCACGGATCTCCATCTTTTTTGTCATCACCTGTATAATTGACTATTAATTAATATATGCTGAATATTTGAGTCGGAGAGTACAAAGTTTGTAATCGAAGCGAGTAATTTTATGTTTAGTTGTTCAATTTAGTGTCTCGAGCGGTAATGCAGGTTGCTCCATTAAATTAGGTTAATAAGGCACGGAAAACTGCATCATTTTACTAAAGCAAAACCTACGAGGAGTTGTGACGGAAATAAGTGTTTTAGCGGAACGGGACGTCCGCAGTGTTTGAACGGACGGAGACGTCCGCAGTGTTTGAGCGGAACGGGGCGTCCGCAGAGTTTGAGCGGAACGGGACGTCCGCAGTGTTTGAGCGGAACGGGACGTCCGCAGTGTTTGAGCGGAACTGGTCGTCCGCAGAGTTTCAGCGGAACGGAACTTCCGCAGTGTTTGAGCGAAATAGGACTTCCGCAGTGTTTAAGCGAAACAGGTCCCATAGTCTCCCTGGTTATGCTAAAGAAACTTGAAATTTTACCGATTTGCTTTTCATTAACTGTTTTGGCCTTACGGCGTTAGATTTGTTTTCTTTTTCTACATCGCATCTATTTTATCATACTCCTACTTTGTACTTTCCAATAGTATACGCGTTTGATGACAATATTTTGCCCATAACAAAGATAAAGCCTTTATTATAGCGTTATACATTGCAGACTGAATCGAAATTTCCCATAATGACAAGCAATGGCAAATACGTTCGTGCTCCAGTTGGTTACGATCCGGAAGAAAGTGATGGAGACATTTATCAAGCCTGTTCTACTGTGCAAAATATCGAAAACTAATAGGCGTTAGTGGCCAGGCCAGTGAACGGTATGAAGAATCTGAATCCGAGGTCGAACGAAAGAGTGAATCAATAAACGTGCAGCAAAAAGGTGATAAGAACGAACACGACACTCCAGGAGATTTTGGAAATTCGGATGAACCCAGTGCTGAGCCCAGTACGAGCGATCGCCTACAAAAGGTTGAAAACATGTTGGTCGACCTATCGAGAGCAATGAACTCCTTCCAAAGTATGGCCTCCACCAGGGACAATGACAATACATGGGGTGCATCGCTCGCCGTAACTTCCTTGCCCTCCACAGTATCATCCAACATCCGTTGGGATAATATAAAATCATTTCCTAGCGGAATCTCCGCTAGCAAAATGGGGGAGAAGTGGAACCGCTATATCGAAAATTTCGAGATAGCGGCCACCCTCAACTATGCAAATGATCCAGTACGAAGTTGTCAACTTCTGTTCCTATCCGTAGGAGAAGAGCTACAAGGCATCATAAGGGCGGCAAAACTAAGACCTAGCCTGACGGATGCGAGCTGCTACCATACTTTTGTAAACAACGTCAAATCCTATCTTCAGTCAATGACCGACTCAGCGGCCGAGCATAAGGCATTCTCGAATATGAGACAAGAGAAAAACGAAACCGCAATATCCTATCATGCACGGCTGATGTGAAAAGTTCGATTGTGTGAGTATAGCCCAGCCGATCAGGAACGATTCGTGCGATCCCAATTCCTCAAGGGTTTACGCAACAAGGAGTTGGCGAAGGCAGCTAGATCGTACGGCTATTATACTATGTTTGTGGTACAGGCCGCGACACGCGACGAAGCATTCGAATCCGAAAGAACAGCCCCAGACAATCCGGAAGTGTATGCCATCAAGGTCAGGTCATGATTATGAAGAAAGGTCAGCACCACGTCGGCAACTTTCAAGACAAGATTATGAAGAAAGGAGGTCTGCACCGATCCGACAACACCAATATCAGCAAGCACACCGAGGAGAGCAACACCAGAAAGCATACCAGCAGCAAGGATTACAGGATCGAGGGCGTCGCACTCGATGCCCAAAGTGTAATCGTTATCCTCATAAGAACTACCCGTGCCCAGCTCTCCAGAAACGATATAATAATTGTGGAGTCCTCGGAAACTATGCAGCGGCGTGTCGTTATTATCAGGAGCAACCGATCCGAGTAAAACGCGAAAACTCCCCAGAGGAATATTCCAAACAGAGTGAACAGGTATAAAACGTTCAGATTTCCTTTTTTGAAATATACATACTTGCGTTGTATTGAAACTTTAGTCCTTTTATATACATCCTTCATTGTAGTTCGTCAACGCCCTATCTCTTGAAGACGTACTAGTCACTTGCTCCCTAGGAACTTCAACGGACATTATTTTCTTCATTGATTCTGGAGCAGACGTGAACGTGATCGGTGGAGAAGATTGGATCCGACTAGAAAGAAACCTCAAATCAGGATTAATTAAACTCAAATTTATCAAAAACACTGGCGTAAAGGGCCTGCATGGATATGGTTCAGAGTCCCCAATGATAATCGAACGTGTATTCGAAACACACATCAGCGTAATGGGTTCAAAAATGCCAGGAATAACTGCATTGTTCTACGTCATCCCAAAAGGCCGAAGATCACTCCTCGGTCGGTCTACGGCTACCGATATGGGTCTATTGCAAGTGGGAAAAACTATTAGTAACGTAGAAACCTCGCCAAAACCGAAAGAATTTCCAAAAATGCCCAGCGTAAAGGTGAATTTCCGTGTAGACAGAACAATATCGCCTGTAAAAAACGCCTACTATAACGTGCCAGCCGCATTTCGCGAGGCAGCTAGACGAAGACTGGAAGAAATGCAGAATCGGGGAATAATCGAGAAAGTTACGTGGGCCCCAAATTGGATAAGCGGAAGGTCAGCTGGAAAGATCAGCGGAAGGGGAAAGATGACTTCTGTCTAGTAGTCAACATGAGGACCTTCAATAAGGCAATTAATCGGAGATACTTTCGCCTCCCCCTTTTGGATGAGATGAAGCTGGAAAATATTTTGCAAAACTTGATCTAAGCAATGCTTTTTACCACCTGGAACTAAGCAATGAATCCCGGGACCTAACCACGTTTCTCATTGAAAACGGTATGTATCGATTCACAAGATTGATGTTTGGGTTGAATTGCGCCCCTGAAATTTTTCAGCGCGAAATGAGTCGCATACTGGCGGGCGAGAAGAAGATCCTTGTATACAATGACGATGTTCTAATCTTTGCGGAAGCTCTGAATGAGCTGCAGAAAACAGTGAAGCGAGTTCTAGAAATATTCAAGATCAATAATCTAACTCTAAATACCAGCAAATGCGAGTTTGATAGGACAAACATTAAGTTCCTGGGACACCATGTTGATCGGGATGGCTTTCAGGTCGACAGAGAGAGAGAGAGAGAGAGAGAGAGAATTAAAAGCATCCAGAACTTCAGAGAGCCTATGACTGTCTCGGAGCTCCGAAGTTTCCTTGGGCTGGCTTCTTTCATCAGTCCGCATGTAAAAGACTTCGCTGAAATTACTAGCCCACTATGGGCGGTCGTCACTTCAAAGACCTGGTGCTGGGGCCGTGAGCAAAGTAAAGCTTTTCAACGCCTAATGGATAAAATCGTACAATGCTGCACGACGCTCAGATTCTTCTCAAAAGGGGACAGAACGGTACTTTATACAGATGCATCCACGATCACCTTAGGAGTGGTGCTAACACAAGAGGATGAACACGGATCATCGAGAATAATCAGCTTCGCATCAAAATCTCTTACGCCAACTGAAAGAAACTATGCGCAAAACCAACGGGAAGCACTGGCGGCAGTTTGGGCTGTGGAGCACTATTCATATTCCCTTCTAGGAAGGAAATTCACCCTCCGCACTGACGCACAGGGAGTGAGTTTTATTCTAAATCGATCACGCGAGGAATCGAAAAGGGCTCTAACGCGAGCAGACGGATGGGAGTGGAGACTTAGCCCATTCTGGTAAAACATTATATTCACTTGATAAATCATTCTGTAGCATATTTCATCTGGGTTGAACAGATAGGACGTCGAATATATCAGAGGAGCCGAGAACATTGTTGACCCACCATCTCGTCTATACGAAGGCGATGACATTGCTTTTGATGATGACGCAATCCCTTGGGAATTCGCCACTTTGGAAGCAAACGCCGTTGGGTTCCTCACGGAAAGTGAAATCACGTCAGCAACTTCCGAAGATCATGATCTGCAGGGAGTTATGAACTCTTTTCGTTCAAACCGATGGTCAGATAATTTGCGAAAGTACCAACTAATAAAAAGTGACCTGTCTATCCGGGATGGTTTGCTAGTTAAAACAAGGTGCGTGGTTGTACCGGAGGCACTACGAAAGAGAACACTGGCAATAGCCCATGAAGGTCACCCGTTAGTCGCAAAACTCAAGAGCTTCTAAGGCAGCGTGTATGGTGGCCCGGTATGACAACAGACGCACAACACTGGGTAGAGTCGTGTGAAACGTGTGCTGTCAACGGCAAACCTGAACGACCACCCCCAATGCAGCGCAAATTTGCGCCAAGTGCTGTCTGGAAAACAATTGCCCTTGACTTCAATGAGCTATATGCCAGATTCGGCGGTATTTCGAACACATGCGAAAGAGAGCAAATTTTTGACCGGGAGGGCCTACCGAAATTCATCAAAACCGACAACGGTCCATCATTCAACAGCGAGGACTACAAGCCCTATTGTACAGAACGCGGCATCACTCCAGTATTTTCTACGCCACTTTTTCCCCAACAGACCGGTCTTGTTGAAGGATACATGAAGCTGCTCAACAAGGCGATGGTAAGTGCTTCTACTAATAAAACTAGTTACATTGATGAGCTACGTACCGCGGTGCATGCGCACACTGCAGCTACGCATAGCGTGACGAAATTTCCACCAGAGGAAGTATTGTCGGGCCGCAAGATCAAAAGAGGACTCCCGTTGATGGATTTTAGAAAGGTGTCCATCGATGATAAGCTTCTCAATGTCCGGGACCAAGAAATGAAAATATTGGTAAAAAAGTGAGAAAAGATAAACGAAGGGGTGCCCGTCATTGCCGAGTAATGCCCGGGGATAAGGTCATAATAGAGCGTACGAACCGCGTGAAAGGCGAGTCGCGCTTTTCTCCATTGCAATACACAGCAATTGATGAAAGAAACGGCAGCCTCACTATGAGTGATGAAGACGGTCATATAATGAAGCGTCACGTGACCCAAACGAAACTGATGCAAGACTGGAGAAAGCCAGAGATTCGTGACCAAATTGCAGACGATCGGGTAAAACAACGTACACCGGTGAATGATGCTGATCCAAATCCTCGAATCGTACGGAGCACTCGAGATAAGAAAGTGCCCGCGTATTTACAGGATTACGTGCGATCGGTTGAATCGAGAGATGAGTAAAATACTGAAAATAAACATTATTAGTTTAACATTTAAGCTGAATATTCAATACTTCACCACATTAATAAATTTATCACCGTTAAACGCATCACATTTACCACATAATCTTCGGATCCTGTCTAGTATCGAATTTTTTTATGAACCTAGGCTGCAACATGTAACTAGAGTTCTGTAGAGTAGGGACTCTAGTTGGAACTAGTTCCAACCTGCGATTCCCGAACTTATTTTCAGTGCATACCTCAATCCGATACGAGTTACAAATAAAACCGTACACTCTGACAAATGACAAACAATAAGCCGACGCAATTTCGATACCCGATCCAGTTTAGAACTGAAAACGAATTCGCTATCAAATTCCGGTTCAGCTGATTGGAAGGAGAAGTCAAATGTCATGCAACGCCCATAAGGATTTAAAAATGTAATCTATTTATGATTGTGAGTTATACATTCTTCTTTGGAGGTCATACTAATTGAGTACACCAGTACATAAACGAAGCTAGGGTCAACTGGGCAAAACGCGGTATGATGTTTATTTTTTATTTTTTTTATCTGAGAGTAGAGCCACCGACAAACCGACATGAAACTCAATCTTCACTATTGATCAAGAATCCATAACGACCAATTCAAATGAGCAGCGATCCTATCTATCAAAACCTAAAGAACTATTTTATCTAGATCAAACAAATGTGTCCAGAATTTCTCAGACATGAACCTTCTTACCAAGTTCACAAGCTTGTTCGTGACTTCAATAAACGTCATCAGCGAACACGAAGATAGATGTCAGTAATATGGTTTGGACGGAAATTTTAAGACATTTTATATAGTCATTCATGTCGGTTTGTCGGTGGTATAGCTTGCTAAATTAACAGAATAATGAATCGTTATTGCTCAACGTATACAATGACATTTTGTTTCCTGATGAAATAAAATCACGAAAAAGTTAGCTCAATAATGCTTACCATATGTGAGTATCTATGCATTTTTCGAGATACCACAATCTTTTGTAGAAGAGGGGTGATGTGTGGCATGACCTTAATGCACGATGATGCTATATGAGCATGACTTACTTGTATAACTATAAGCAACTCGACATACGACAGTCGACATCACAACGGCGACAACACTACTGGTAACGAAGTAGTTGTACAGCACAATTCGTGTCCACAACTTAGAAGAGGTAAGACGTGCGCTTTCATCTCGGTGGATCCGGGCCTTGGCTGATTTCCCCAATGGCGGCAGAGCGCACACTTGTGATTGAAAATTTCGAATAAATGCTCGACTTGAGTACCCAGTCTAGATTCATACGAATCTATATTAACTATATGTCATTCGATATAAGTTTTCCATGCCATAGTTCTCGTAGTTAACGCTTCTCTTATCAGAGGTTTTCAATTGATTATGATCTCTCCATGAAACATTCATGGAGTTCCAGATTCAAGAAGTTCAATCCACTTCGACATTGAACAGATGTTTTGTCAATGTATGATCTCCCCTCCATGCAAGCAATTTACGAATTCATTTGCTTGTCTGATCTAAGAGTGTAATGGCATCAACCCCTCCACTCTATTAAATTCCCTGCCATTGTATTTCAGTTATACTATCCTTCTGTTCCGTGCACTTTATCTTTAATTTCTGAATTCCACAGTAAGTTTAACGAGCACATAACTTTTCAGAAAATAGGACGCTTTATTGGTTATGTACATTTAAACATGACCATTATTTGAAGAACGTTACTTTCTATATCTCATTCTATTATGTGAATGTTGTAAAAATATCTATGAGCTTCTCCGACTCATGCAGATTTTAAGGATTTTTTCATTGAAGGTGCCTGTGGATCTTGAATATCTTAACGCTAGAATACCTTGAAGAGGAACAAATATATTACAAACATTATGTCATGTAAACTGTATTCTCGAAAGGATACTGATCGATGATTTGCACATTATCGAAAGGCTCTTTCGAAATTCACGACTACTGAAGAAATCTTCAGGACATTGTTCAAGGCCTCATTGAGCATGTAGATCATTAAGTGTTTTTTAGTATCTTCTTTGTGTAAATAAATATATTGACCCAGCCTTATGCAATACTTACATATTCTATCCAGAACATCGGCAGAATCATGTTGCTGAACCTTTGAATGTCATCTGAAAATCCATTCAACTCAGGAATAACTAAATTGCTCTGCGTTCGAGCACGTTGATCTATTGGAATACCTAGAGTTGGTTCGGCAATTGTATAGCTGTAATGTTTCTCACGATTGGGACACATTCCGGATATTTTTTTTGCCATCGATAGGTTTCTCGCAAAATAGTGTGGGCTGGTGGCAGCTACCGGAAAATCTATAAATAAGGTTTAATATTGATATATTCATGCACCATTGTTCAAACGCTCATGATTCATAATTTACCATTATAACATTTGGACATATCCGTCATACCATTTTCTAGAAAACTATTTTCTCCTTTGTAACAGTCCTCAGTACCATTCATTGAACGATCGTATGAGTTATCAGGAAGGACATATTCATAGCCGAGTAATGACCCACGTCTAACTTTTCTTTCAAAGTAGAGAGGCACCGCCCGACAAAGTGTTCTCCTCCAGTATATAATGATGGAGTTTTCGTCCAAATTCTGCTGATACAGAGCTCCCTCTGATGAATTGACGATGGATGCAAAGCAATCACCATTTTCAGGTTTGAAACCAGGAACAGTTGGGCGATTTTTATATGTACTGATCATGAAGAACTGATTGTCTCCATGTTGTAGACCATGTCTAACGTTCACCCTATCATCGTAGTCGGTGTACATCTATACCAGAATGGATGTAAAACGTAAGAGCAAAATTAGAGAATTCATAAAATGTACCACAGAACTATTATTTCAATCTGATTGAAGTCTGTTCATCATATGTTTTCAATTTGTATCTTTTCGATAAATACAAATTTGATTTATACCAGTTCCTCTTCATGAAAAAAAAAAATGATTAGCTAGAAGAACAAGAGGCGATCTGATTGCAACGTCGCTATGTACACTTTTCAAGATGGCTGAGAAATCACCCAAACCGAAACAAGGCATGCTTTAGTTACGTATATATATATTTTATGAATAGAAAGTTTATTACTTTTAATTTTTATTAAAAATATTGGTTAAAATAATTAATGTACTCAAATTTGCTAAAATGGTCAAAATATTTGTTTTTTATGATTTTTGAAATGTTGGACCACAACGACAATTTATTTTTATATTTTTTTTATAAAAATTCTAACGTTTCTACATAACATATCAAAAATTAGAAATGTTCATTGAAGATTTCAAGTTTTTTACCCATACACACATGGAATGAGCATCATTTTCCATCACCCCAAAATAACTGCGGGAATCATTTCATTAAAGTTATCAAACTTATTTTTAATAAATTCATGATAACCATGTTTACAAATCTAGTTTTATTTGAGAAGTAATGTATCTATCAAAAGTAGGGAAGGCTGGTCCAATTCTGACCCCATTAAATGTAAGAACTATAAATCAGCCTCAAATTGTTTACGCTATAACTGGAGCCACAATGGTCCGTTAGCGACCAAATTCAGCATGAGTGCTCATAAGGAGGCACTCATGCCTAATTTTAGTTTTAGCGTAAACCACGACTGAGTAAACTTATTTCTAATTATTGCAGTGAACCGAACTGAAACTAGAATACAATTTTTTTTAGCGTGTAGAACATTGTTTCTCAAACTTTGTCAAGTTAAAAAATCAAGTAGTTAGTAAATTCTGCGATTGCTGTGAAGCTTGTATACTTTAAATTGTGTACTTTATCCTTATAATATATGGCAAAAGGATGGATTGTGCATTGAGCGTTTCGCCAATGAAAACCTTGTATAGCGTCCTGAATAACAAAAGAGTAATTTTCAGAGAAGTCAGCAATTATAATGCAGCCAGTTGCTTCCAAATTAATTTTAAGTTGTTTTAAGTAGTTACCTTGTTGCTCTGCAATGAAATTATGCGGAGATAATTCGTTTAATTTTTCTAAAAATGTTTCCACAAACTCTTCTGCATTGAATTTAGATGACAACGATCTGTTTGCTTCCATTGTTTAAATTCTAAGGAATCGATATTTTCAAGAAAATTCATCAAGTTATTCTCCAGTGTCTGCGTACCCGGGCAATGATCACAGGTTTTCAACCAACATTTTTCTGTAGGATTTTCACGAAGTATTTTAAAAAACAAGCCATGATAAGTCTCTTATCCTTAAGGGTTTTAAATATTAATTTAACATTCTGATGATAAATGCATACGCAGGCAGTATGCGTTTCGTTTGAACCAGCCAGAATAAAAGTTTTTGGGCGGCTGCTGGAAAACATTGAAAATTCAATTTTAAAAGTAGGATATTGCTCTTTGAAAATTTAATAAATTTCATGAAGGTTACCCTTTTTCTTCTGCCATATTTTTGATAACGAAATCCCTTTTCCAGGACATGCTCTGCTTTTCTCGTCACTATTTTAAAAGTGCCTAACTTCAGTTAGAGTATCATCGCTCAATGATAACATATTTACTCTGATCTCTGATCTCTGATATCGTCTCTGATCTCTGATGATAGAGCGATAAAGTCGGCAATAGCAGGTATTACAAATGTAGGAACAACTTTTATCCAACTTTATTCTCCTTTCCGCTGCATAACCATATACCTAGTTTAGAGGTAAGTTTCCTGTAACTATTACTCCAAACATGGCAATTTAAGCATTCGTGCTTCATTGTATTAAACGTTTCTTCAGTAAGGTTTCAGTTCGGTTCACTCAAAATGACCCTTATGTGGAATAATTCAAAATATGAGTTAAGTTTACTCAGTGGTGTCTTACGCTACAACTAAAATTCGGCATGAGTGCCTCTGCAATCCTTATAAGCACTCATGCGGAATTTGGACGCTAACGGACCATTGTGGCTCCAGTTATAGCGTAAACCATGGCTGAGTAAACCCTAGCAATGTTGGTCTCTGCTTTTGAACAATTTGAGGCTGATTTATAGTTTTTAAATTTAATGGGGTCAGAATTGGACCAGCCTTCCCTACTTTTGATGGATACATTACTTCACAAATAAAACTAGATTTGCAAACATGGTTATCATGAATTTATTAGAAATAAGTGTGATAACTTTAATGAAATGATTCAAGCAGTTATTTTAAAGTGATGGAAAATGATGTTCTTTCCATGTGTGTACGGGCAAAAAACTTGAAATATTAAAAAAAAAATGCAACTCATTTTATTTATTTTTTGTAAAATACTGTTTATTTGAAGTTAAATAAAATATAATACTAGATCATTAATCAACTAGCCTCCATGATGTTTAGTTTGCCAACATCGATTCTATTATTAACATTTAAATTTACAAAGCTGATGTATTTGATGAAGATTTTAAACACTTCTACTTTTCTCGCTGGTGCTATGTTTCCCAAAATGGGTCGTAGAAGATCGTCGAAGGTTAGCTGCTGCCACCCGCTAAGAATCATCGTCACTTTTCATTGGGTGTGTGCCCGCTGCAGCTACTCGGGGGCACTCGCTGAATTTGTGTTGTAAAGATTCGACGACAAAACTGACAATAAGGGTCACGTGCACGACCGATTTTATTTAATAACCTACGTCTTCTCATTGATTAATAAATACAGCTCCATGCGCAGGTTGGACGGTAGCCTTTGTGACGGTATATTCATCCAGATCTTCTTCCACTCGAGGCCTGGATGCTTTCTTTCCATTCTGGGTAGCTCCGTTTGTTCCAGATAGAATTGGTGTATGAGTTCACTGGAGGGGTTTTGTTGGATTTTTTTTTACGAATTCATTTATTTGTACAGGCTTAATCGAATCAACTTAACAGAGCCAAGTTTTCATGTTTATATACATCAGCTATTTTAAAACTAAAGGGGCTTCAAATGGTGAGTTGACAACTTCGAAGGAGGGTGCGATCGACCTCTGGTCCTCACAAGCTCCTACCTCACGCCTCCACGAGTCATATGATCACAAAAGACTGCCAGCTGAAACATGGAGACGCTGGTTGGCGTAGCCTGGGCAATGTTGTCAATCTGACAATAGCGAAGTGAGGGGGTGCGACCGGTAAATCATGTCATAATTTTCCATTATCATATCTTTCAGGTCTACCAGGTATTATAAAATAATTTAACATTTAAAATTATTTTTTTTTTCTCATGGCAGTCATACATTGTCAAAATGTATGTTTGTCTACAATTGCAACAATGCAGCAGTCGGCACAGATGTAATTTTCAGTTCATATTATAATATCCTTTGACTATATATTATCATAAAGGACATTGTTTATTCATAACCATTATCAATCTTCTTTATCACCATCATTATCATTTTAATCATTACTGGTGTTTTCGGGATTTATATTTTAACATATTTTTCTAAAAATAATTTCTCCTTATAGGTTATATATACTTTTAATTATTATGTCTTATACGTCCAATTATCATTATGATTTAGAAGTATCTAGTTGAACAAAAGAAGCTGCGACGGAATCTATGGTAGGCTTTTGCACTTATTACCTAAGGGAACGTCCATTAATTACGTCACGCAAAAAATGACTTTTTATTACCCCCCCCCCCCCCTTGTCACGTTTTTTGTATGGACCTTCAAATTTTTTTGTATGGATCGTCACGTTTTCCCAAACCCCCCCTCCCCCCTTACTGCGTGACGTAATTAATGGACCTTCCCTAATGTGTTTTTCAATTCCGGATTGCAAATGGACCTTTTTCCAAATCTGAGCTGTTTGCCATTCGGATAGTGTCTGATGTGTCTGTAACATAACTCATAATATCATTATATATGAAGAAATTGTTTTATTGATTTTACTTCTTAGATGATTTAAAAATTCCTTTTCGTTTTTTGTTGTTGTTGTTTGTTGTTTTTTCCATTTGTCTTTAACTCCCTTACACAGGAGTAATAATTAATTGGCCAGCAAAAATAAAAGCGTATTGCTGTTATAAAATCAACACCAAGCAGCAAATAGTGACCATGGCAACAGTAAATTAAAATGTATATATGTTATTTTTGTATAATTTAACAAACTTTTTTAGGATACCTCAAATCAAGATGTTGGGAAATTGCTGCTATCGCTGAAAACAAACAAAAACGTGCAGGAGGGTGAAACCACAGAACTCTACACTTTAACACTTTACAACATTTCTTACATTTCAGGATCCACCAAAGGGAGATAATAAATAATAGATTACATACATACGAGTGATTACAGTATTTTTCATTTACGTAAATACATACACTATTATATAAATATTTCATGGGAATGGGAGGGACCATCAGGGCACCCGATTGAAGCACTCTGGATGGGGAGAGTGGAAATGCCAATTCCCCATTGTTAACAGTTTGTGAATAGAGGGCGGGCTCTTCTCCCCGCCCATTGGGGCATCCTCATGTTAGATAGCTTGCTCTTTTGACCAATTGTCCAATCTTGTTGTTGGAAGGAGATTCTTTATATCCCTGTGGATACGTATAAGTGATGTTGCCTATCGATCCACCCAACACCTTTTTGGCCCTTCATACAATGGCATGATTAGGATAATCAGTGGTTATTAAAGCTTGATCAAGTCTTACAGCGAGGAGAGCTTACTGCTGTCGGACTTAGTTTCCGTGCTACAATGGGTGTTAGTACATATCATACATCATACATCATCAGCTATTTTAAAACTAAGGCTAAGGGGATTGAACCGATTAATAGGAGGTTAATAGGAATAAAAATTTTAAGGATGGGAAAATTGGGATGGAAATTTTGAACAAACTATAAGGAACAATGGTTTTTTTATATCTAGAACTTCAAATAACAATTTTTTAACTAAACGTTTAAAATCGCTCTCTCTCTCTCTCACTCTCTCACACACATACACACACACACATACACACACACACAACACACACACACACACACACACACACACACACACACACACACACACACAACCACGGGGTGTGGAAGTAGTTCGCCTCCCCGCGGTGCACCCTGGAAACGTTAAGCTCCCCTTAACGGCTAAACGAACTACAACGGAGGAAGCGCCATACGGTCGTAAGCGGTCATGACGTGGCCCTGACTCTCGATCGGAGGAGGGACCATACGACGCGAGGTTCGGCAGGTACCGTAAGCGGTCGGGTAGGGAGATCGCGGACGATCTGGAATGCCACAGACATCCCGAACCCTGCTTGGATCCAGGAGCATCTCGATCGAATCAGCGTCAGGTCGGTGAAGCTAACTACTAAAGACCTATGTAGTTAGACATAGTGGGTGCGTAAAGCACACTAGCCTCCTCCCTGAAGTAATACCGAAAGGTGGTTCCGGGGAGGGCCGGGACTCGAGGCACGGGTGGGTTTTTAGTGGGTCGAGGAGTTCGCACCCTCATCCCCACACCCTGAGTTTTTCAGGAGTCTGTTTGCAGATTTTCCATCCCGTCAAAAAAAAAAAAAAAAAGAAAACACACACAACCACACTCTTACACACAACCGCAATCACACACTGGCGCACACATTCCTCAAAAATTTAACTAAACAAGTAAGTTAATCAAACTACAATCTATGGCTAATGTTAGTCAAAAACACATAAATGAGTTTCATAAACTCCAGATCGCGAGCAGCCAAAATGTCACGAATCGGTACATGGGGTTGTCTACCTTGAGCCCGAAGGGAATTATAGAGCTCAGATCTAACTGCTCAGTACAAAAACAAATAACATGATCTGCGTCCTGGTAACCTTGTCCGCATTCACAGAGATTGCTGTCTCCCAGCCCAATACGGAACAAATGAGCGTTCAAAGAATAATGATTAGACATGAGGCGAGACATCACACGAATGAAGTCGCGGCTCACATCCAATCCCCTGAACCAACATTTCTTAGACACCTCAGGAGTGATAGAATGTAGCCATCGTCCTAAATCTCCTCTACTCCATTTATACTGCCACCCATCGAGTGATATCTGACCAAAACTATAGGAAAATTCGTTGAAGACGATTTGTCGGTCATAAATATCGCCTTCCATAGCGCCCACCCTTGCAAGCGATTCCGCTTTCTCATTGTCAGGAATCGAACAATGAGATGGGACCCACACAAAGGTGATAATAAAAGAACGTGAAGATAAAGCACTTAGAATACCTCGTATTTTCATAAGAAAATAGGAGGTGTGCTTTACTGGCCTCAAGGAACGAATAGCCTCTATAGAACTAAGACTATCCGTGAAAATGAAGTATTGATCCGGTGTAAAAGAGGCAACAGTTACTAAGAAGAAATGAATTACTGCCAATTCCGTGACAAAAACAGAACAAGGTGCTTGAAGTTTGCGAGCGACGCTATAATTTTCATTGTATACACCAAAGCCAGCAAAGTCCTCTAACAAAGACCCGTCAGTGAAAAACGTTTTTAGTGGAATCAACACGGCCAAACTTTGCAGCAAATATCACCGGAGCAATCATAGGACGATGATGCTCTGGGATTCCATGAACACGGAGAAAAAAGTATAATTCAATCAATAATATTTCATCTAAAATCAACTATATTTGTGGATTGATATTTCGATAACCCTTGAAGTTTGCGAGCGACGCTATAATTTTCATTGTATACACCAAAGCCAGCAAAGTCTTCTAACAAAGACCCGTCAGTGAAAAACGTTTTAGTGGAATCAACACGGCCAAACTTTGCAGCAAATATCACCGGAGCAATCATAGGACGATGATGCTCTGGGATTCCATGAACACGGAGAAAAAAGTATAATTCAATCAATAATATTTCATCTAAAATCAACTATATTTGTGGATTGATATTTCGATAACCCTTGTGCATGATTGTAACAATCGTACATTTTAGGTTGATTTAACTAATGCATGATTGAATCAACTAAAATATGGTTATCAATCAACTATATAATGGTTATGTCGAAGAAAATATTCTTGATATTTTGACAGATGGCTTATAGTCGCACGGAGAATAAATAACATAACAATTAATGTATTACAGTGCCAGTTAATTCAACAATGATTATAGTTGAAGCAACTGAATAACAATTATTGGTTTGAATATGCTTAGGTTCATTTCAATTTTGTTTCTGAATAAGATTTTTCGGTTCTGAAATCGCTTGTAGACGTGGCTGGGTAGCTCAGTGGTTACCCGTTCTGCTTACTGAGCAGATGGTCGGGAGTTCAATCCCAGGCCTGTCCCCTTCCTTGCTATTTGTCACTTGCCTCTTTCTATCACCACTAGATTTAAAAATACAAAGCAGTCTACTGCGCTGTCATTGATCGCATCACTTACCACAATGAATCCATGATCTAAAAATAACCTGCCTCACTAAAACAACTATCCTTCCCATGGCAATTGTAGAGATGCAGTGGTGATCACGGTCTCTAATAACAACGATTGTCAAACTAATCATCCTTCTTTCCCCTCCCCAAAAGACCGTGAGGACGTGGCCGGCGCCGGTACTGATCTATAAATGGAATTAGTGAACTTATACATTGAAGATGTAAAGTTACTCCCAAGCTCCATCTATGTGGTTCTCTGTGCAATTACACTAGTTCTGATCAGTAAACACGCAAAAAAAAAAATTGTTAATCTAATAATATTCGACGTATAATCAAAAAGAATTTCATTTTGTTTTGGACGCAAAATAAATCATTTTTGTTTCAACAATCCAGTCTGTTTGTTTTTTTTAAAATGCATGGATTATAAAATCAAAAAAGATCTTTTGATATCTATAAGAGTTTTTATTGTTCTGACGATTTTTTTTTTGTTTTTAAAAGACATTTCTTGTCATTTCAATTATATTTATTTTACAAAGAATATCAATAAACATAGTAGGAATAAAAATATTATGATTGATTTAATAAGAGCCTTTTTATTGTTTTTATGTTATTTTTATTTTGCTTTCAAAAGAATTGGAATGGGAATTTGGGACTTTTTCTTCGTTATTTGCTGACCAGTAAATTTTTAAAACTGCATCGCTGTTTTATTCTTGGGAAACAAAACTTAAGAAACTACGTTTCAAAAACCAAAATCACCTGTATTTTAATTCCTAATGACTGCACAAGATCAAAACAAAATATGGCGGTTTTGCACTGCACTCTCGTATAAATGTACTCAACATATAGGGAAGCGGAACCTATTCTCACCAAAGTACATATATCCATCACATTCTGCAGCCATCCAACTTCAAACGTAAAAAGTTGTTTAAGTTCTCCAATAAATGGACGCAGTAACCAAGAATATATAATCCTGGAAAATAAAATTAGGTCTCGAATATAATTAAAAGCTACAAAAACGTTTCGGATACTTAAATTTCGTAAAAATAATGAGCAATCAGATTTTCAATACAATTGCTTGCTTTGAACTACAAATTCGTCGTATTGATCTAACCGTACTAGGGAATATACTCGAGCCAGACTCCAAGTTTTCTCATTAATTGCACTATATCCTTACACATTTTTGGTGCGTAATTGCACAAACCATAAAAATCACACTTCACTTATTGCACTAGCCACACTAGAATCTACGAATACGTGATAAAATACTAGAAAACTATGGGATTAATTTTCACAATAATATAAATACGCTTGCACCTATTCTGAACCGTGTTTACAATCGACGTAATCGCTTGATGTTGCACTGCTCGCATACTGTATAGCATACACATCAACGCTAGTGTGCGTGTTCAAGCATTCATAGAGCATTCTATGCCCAGCGTTGTGGTGAGTCTTGTTGACAATATTCTCATGGGAGAATAACAAACAAACCCTTTCATATTGTCTTGGTTATATGCATGCTACCCCACACACGTGAAGTGCTGTCAAATGATCTACTTCATTTTTGGGTGTAGTAGTGAAGAGCGTTAACTTGTTTGTATTTTTTTCTTGATTAAAATCAGTACGGTTAACATATGTACACAGATGGGATTAATGTTTTTCGTCATATTATTAATATAGGTACATAGCAGTTTCAACTTTTCCGTATTAAGTTGGAAGAAAATTATCGGAATCGAATGTTTTGTGTGTTGCTAAACGATTAACGGTAAATGGACGAATAAATTGTGAATAACTTGTGTACTCAGTGTTTGGTATTCAGTGCATATTCACCGATTTCCACTGGAGGTCTGCTTATTGAGCTCAATATAGGTACCGCTTCCCTACACTCGTGAAGATTTACACAAAATATATTTTTACTTATAAAAGGAAGGTTTAGAAACATAAAATGCTTGGTTTTTTGTGTATATTTTCTTACATCATGTGAAATAGGATTTCTAACTTGCTTTTGCATTTCATCTGTGAATTAAAACATTAATTTACACTCAATTCAAATAAACTATTGTTGAATCAAAATAAGTATATTTTTATTTCCACAATAGTTTACATTGAAAAGCAGTTCATTCAAAACAAACAGAATCTTACATTGTAAAAATATGAAATAATTTTATCAAAACAATAAAATACAATATAATTTCAAAAGATATGTTTTGCTTAAATTCAACAATTTTAATTTTTGGTTCAATACAACAAAACTTCTATCCGTGAAGGAGTAGCAACTACGATATTGCACGGTCTTTTTTTTTTTTAAAAAAAAAGAAAAGATTTTTCGGTTCTGAAATCGCTTGAATGAGAATGCTTTTAAATTCATCACATGATTTAGGTTTGATATAAGACCGATTTTGTTTATATTTTTATTGTTCCAATAATAGCTCAACAAAGTTACGCATTAAAAAATACAGCTTCTCATTTACATAATGTAATAAACTATGCTTTAAATCTAATTTTAAGACCTTCGTCTGAATATTTTTCCACTTCGGATGCCATGGTGACCTCGAACTGGACTGAAAACTATCAGGCTGTTGTTCAAATTTTTTGTATAGTTGCTACAAGCATACACACTGGTTGAAATTATAACATTTTGGTTTTGATTCAACCCTATGACAGATGTGTAAAAAAGGCTCTTTTAACTCTAAGTATGGTTGATTCAAGTCTAAAATTAATTTGCGCTAAACATATTTTGAGGTTGAAACAAAAATGTGTTCATTATAGGTATCAACTATCGAGATAGTTATTTCAATCTCACGTCATTTCTTTCCGTGAAGATCCTGCTTCATGGATAAATCAAAATGAACCGATTTGCCGAAGTCGGAGAAGCAAACACGATTGGGAATATTAAGCGAAGGGCTGACATCCTGTGTTATGTACAAATGGTACAAGCTCATGAAGCGGATTTGAGGGTTCAACTCAAGAAGCTTCTCAAAGTTTCCGATTACCTGAGGGTTCATAACCTCACATCTGGTGAGGAGTTGGAGAGATAATTCTGAAAACCGATCCGAGAGTGGCAACATGCCAGCCAGCACTTCAAGACTCATGGTGTGAGTCGAGTGCATGCAACCTAACGCGATACGAAGACACCGATACTAAATACGTTCCAGTTTGATTATGTGCGACCGAGCCGCTGACTGAAAACAAAAACTACCGTATTCCATAACCGACAAAATCGTTGTCCGGTACAACGTTAGAAGATCTTGCGGTTGCGCTCCCCACCAGGTTCCGGTAATTGTGCAAAGAAAGTTGATCCTTGGTTGGCATTTTCGCTTCAGATACTCAATGTAAGATCTCCAGGTGCACTTTGAATCGAACCAGACCCCAAGATATTGAAATGACATGGAATGAGTTATCGGTGTACCCAAAAATTGAAGCTTCGGTTGTGCTGGGTTATGCTTCTTAGAAAAAACTACCAACTCAGTTTTCTCCGTAGAGAATTCGATACCTAGCTCTAAAGCCCAAGTAGACAAATGGTCTAAGGTATCCTGTAAGGGTCCTTGTAGATCGACCCCATTGGGTCCCGTGACAGACACTACGCCGTCATCTGCAAGTTGTCTCAACGTACAGTTGTCACCTAGACAACCGTCAATGTCTTTGACATAAAAATTATACAAAAGGGGGCTTAAACATGATCCCTGGGGGAGACCCATGTAGCTAAATCGTGAAGCTGTAGAGGTTCCATGAGAAAAGCTCATATGTTTCTCTGACAGCAAATTGTACAAAAAATTATTCATTAATGGTGAAAAGCCACAAGCGTGGAGTTTATCTGAAAGAACTTCAACAGATACTGAATCAAAAGCCCCCTTTATGTCCAAGAATACAGAAGCCATTTACTCTTTTTTAGCAAAAGCTAACTGAATATCCGTGGAAAGCAACGCGAGACAGTCGTTCGTTCCCTTACCCCTACGGAAACCATATTGAGTATCTGAAAGCAGGTTGTTCGTCTCAACCCATCGGTCCAGACGGAAGAGGATCATTTTCTCCAACAACTTTCGAATACAAGATAACATCGCGATGGGTCGATAGGAGTTGTGGTCGGACGCGGGCTTACCAGGTTTTTGAATGGCAATAACTTTCACCCGTCTCCAATAATTCGGTACAATGTTGAGTTCCAGAAACTGATAAAACAAGTTCAACATGCGCCTCTTAGCGACGTCTGGAAGGTTCTTAAGCAAGTTGAACTTGATTCTATCAGCCCCTGGAGCCGTATTGCCACACGAAAGGATTGCGAGAGAGCGTTCTACCATTGAAAAAGTTTGGCTGATTACATCTATCGAATTCGTTGTTTCGCGAGGAAACATTTGTGCTGGCACAGAATCTGGGCAAACTTTTCGCGCGCATTTGAGGATCCATTAGTCCGAGTACTCCTCGTTCTCGTTGTTCGTAATTCTGCTACGCAATCTTCGCGCCGTATTCCAAAGGGTATTCATCGACGTTTCACGCGATAGCCCGTCCACGAATTGTCGCCAGTAACCGCGTTTCTTGGCCTTGATGAGGCTCTTAAATTCACGTTTAAGAGCCTTGTACCTTCCGAAGTGCTCAGGTGTTCCACGTCTACGGAAAACTTTGAACGCGTCGGACTTTTTGCGGTAAACCTCCGTGCATTGCTGATCCCACCATGGGGAAGGAGGTTTCCTGCGAAATGACGTTCCTGGAACTGGTCGAGTTTGAGCTTGAAGCACGAGCACTAAGATCAGGTTGGAGAGGAAGCTATATTCCTCCAGCGATGGAAGCCCTGCTATCGTTGTAACTGCCTCATCTATTGCTGTCTTGAACCTTGTCCAATCGATATTACGAGTTAGATCATACGTGACGTTGATGGATTCCGGCGGAGTGAGCCCGGTGGCAACCGAAATTTTTATAGGCAAATGATCACTACCGTGGGGATCCTGGATCACATTCCTCGTGCAGTCCAACGATAATGAATTCGAGCAAAGTGTGAGGTCCAATCTACTGCGAATTGAGGATGGACCAGCCAAGCGTGTTACTTCTCCATTGTTGAGAACTGTCATATTGAAGTTGTCATAGAGGTCATATATCAGGAAAGACCGGTTGTCATCGTACAGTTCTCCCCAGCCTGTACAGTGAGAGTTAAAATCTCCCATGATCAACTCCGGAGCAGGAAGGACCGAACAAATATCTGAAAGTTGTTTTCGGTTAATTGGTGCTCTAGGAGGAATGTTCACAGAAGCAGTGCAAAGGCTTTTATTTTTAATAACAGCCTGACATGCGACAACTTCAATAACTGGAATTGGAGGAAAATTCACTCTATAGAAGGAGTAGAACTTTTTGATCCCCAAAAGTACTCCCCCTCCACGTGAATCCTCACGATCAAGCCGAATAATGTTGAAATCGTGAATCGGAAGATCGATTTTAGGTGAAAACCATGTTTCACAAAGAGCAAATGCATCACAACCGATATTGTGAGCTAAAAATTTAAATGATTCCAATTAAGGAATAAGACTTTGAAAATTCCACTGCAGAACAGTGATCAAATCCTCGACCTTTTTGGCAAATTATCCATCGAAGGAAATGATAGCTGCAAGGAGGGGCCACTTTAATGTTAATTTCTTCAAAAAAGTTTTCACAGTGAGAAGCATTGCCATAACAATGCTTTTAAGAGGGTCAGACATTTTGAGGTACTTGAAAATACCTTCCACAATATCATCGAATGAGAACAGCCCATATGAAGGGGTGGGCGGGGGGGGGGGTGTGCTTCTGTTCTTAAAATCGGGGCATCAGGGGTTTTGGATGTCCCCGGGAGAGATGGGAAATCCTGTGCGTAGTTGGCACTACGAAAACCAGGAGGATTTGGATTATCCTTCTTCACACTACTTTTTGAGTTGGGCATGGGGACTTGGGGCTTCTGTTCAGCTACTTTTCCTGCTCGGAAGCACCTTCCGGAAAAATGAAATATTTTCCCTCTTCAATCAAGTCCGACTCAGACTCGGCATCTAAAAGAGGAGCAAAAGGGTTTGTATTGATATCGGGTGGCGAGGCTTTCTTATGAATTTCTGCAAAAGATTGCCTTAAACGTTGTTTCAGAGAACGTTACAATTTTTCCCCGCGAGAGAGCATGGGGAGGAGTTCCCTTGCAGAAAACGCATTTTAGTGTATTATCTGCACAGGGACCAGCCTCATGTTTCTCCCCGCAAGTTGAGCAGCGTGCCTTATTGCCGCAATGGCCGTATGCCCCATCTGCTGGCAGTTTTGGCAGATCATTACCCGTGGTACAAACAACCGCACAGGTAACCGAAGTTTTTCTAGCTTTATGAAGTGAGGAAGGGCAGAGCCAGAAAAGGTCACCCGAAACGAGTCTGTGGGGGTAACTTTTTCTTACCCTCACTGTGCGATATTTTCACCAGCTTTTGTACTTCCAGTATTTGAAATGGGGGAAGCAGAGGTTTGTTGAATCAGCCAATTGCCTGGCTCTCAAAAATTTCAGGGCACAGACTTGCCGCTGTGACCACTCCTACAATCTCCACATCACGAGCTGGAATATAAACGCAATATTCGAGTTTAAAATTCTGGGAGGCAGCAATCTAATTAGCCTGTTTCAGGCTCGAGACGACTACACGGAGTTTATTGAATTTTACTTTCGTGATCTCTGTCACGGCTGAGAAACGCTTCGTCATATCTGTAGTGATTTGGTACACATTCAAAGGTTTCATTTTGGGCTGAAAGTAGACAACCCATGGACCGACCGAGTCAATTGGATACGATCGCGGTCTGAATTTTGTTTGAGCCTCCCCATCAACAGAAGGCAAAGGTTCTTTTTCATCCAAACCGTCCATGTCGAAGAAACCTCTTCAACATTCACGATTTGCCTTACTCGTGGGAGCGTTGAACGCCCCCAACAATTTAAATCACGCACAAACACAAACAAAGAACACACAAATTAAAGCTAAACTCTAGTGTGATGAGGGGCAGGGGGAAAAAACTTAACTAATATTACTGATCTGTTACTGCTACTGCTGCTACTGCTGCTGACACACCGTATGCGCAAACGTCGCACTTCTATGCGGGGAGCGGGGAGCGGTGCGATGTGCGGGTGTACGGGTGAATGTGATCGCCGTCGGGTGCACTCGCTCAACGCTGTCGGTTGACCGTTGGCGATGTAGTGGTCTTTCGCTGGTTAGCGTCACCACGCGGAGATGAAGCGAAAATAAGCGGGAAGCCAGCTAGCACTGCTTGATTTGCTACTTGTACTGGAAAACCACACTACCTTCTTAGAAAAAAACTCACTTTCACTCTATCCACTGGAGTGAATATATTATGAGAAAAAAAACTAATAGTTTTGAAGGATCGCACTCGAATAATTCTTCCAAAATTACGGAGCGCTGGATCGAACGAACTTCCTTCTTTCGCTGAACGAAGTGGAATGGGTTTTGTTGGATGTTGATAGGAAGTAAGGGAATTTGCTGTGAGAGGAGTTTGAGGCAAGGAAGATCGGCGGGGGGAGGCATATTTTGGGCAAGAAGGGATTCATAATGGGGAAGGGAATTGATCTCTTGAAGGTGACGGTTAATAAGAAGCGCTTTGCTTCAGTCCTCCTTGCTCTTTGCTACGCGCTAATTGCTGCGTAGGGACGCATGCAGCTACTCCACGAAACAAGAAGGTCCTCATTGTCGATGTTAGCTTTGCTGTGCGGATGCATTGCGGTGGTAATATTGACGACAGGTAACACACCTTCGCCGTGATGAACGTGTTCAGCAGGATAATTTTCTGCTGCAGGGAAAGGGAGCGCATGTTGTGCAGGAATATCATCTGCCGAATTTTACCCACTAGTGTGTCCCAGTTTAGCTTTGCCATCAGCCGCACTGAGTTGGTAAAAATAACGCCCAGCACCTTCACCTCTTCAGCAGTATGAAGCCCTGGTATCGATAGGATCGTTACTGTTTTGTGCCGATTGAGTTTTGCCCCGGCTATGATCTCGAAGCAGTCCAACAGCCGGAAAATACGTTCGGCCGTCTGTGTTGAGGTTGCAATCACCGTGATGTCGTCAGCATATGCAACGCAAAGATCACCACCACACACACGCTCCACACGTGATAAGAGGGGATGGAGATAGAACACGAAGAGCAGCATCGACATTGGATCTCCCTGCCGAACGGATCGTTCGATACGGAACGGCTGTGAGAGGTGCCCATTCACAAGCAGTCGGGACGAAGAGGTAGCAGCCACCCGAGAAAGCCAGCTGACGAAATTCTGGTTAATACCAAGAGAGAGCAAGGTTCGATGCAGGAACTCATGAGAGACCCGATCGAACGCGTGGTCAAGATCGAACGAGATTAACTTCCCCTTCTGCTTTCTCGCGATAAGCTGTGCCACATGATCCTTGAGCGATAGTGTAGCTTGAAATATACAGCGGTCGGTGTTGGCGCATTTTTTTGATCGCGGTACACGTTCCAGCCGGGCTTTCATCACACGGGAGAGAATCTTGTAGTCAACGTTGAGCAAGCTGATGGGACGGTATGCTCTCGCAGTGACATCGCCACCTCTCTTTTTAACGAACACTATGGTACCATCGGTGAATGCTGTGGGGAGCTCATCCGTAGCGGCTTCATTCATGACGAAATAAAGCTCCCGATAGATGATGTCGAATGTACGGTGGTAAAATTCTACCGGCAAGCCATCGATGCCCGGCGACTTTCGTTTTTGCGACGTTCGGATGGAATTTTGCAACTCGTCTACGCTGATCTCTGCCATTAGAGCTGAATTTGCTTCGTCGTTCTCCGGCACGACTCTCTCGGTTTCGAACGTTTCTTCCCCGTTTCGTCTCGTCTCTTCCGCCGCGTAAAGGTCCCTGAAGTATCGGAACATGTGGTGTTCGATCTCTCGGGAGCCTTGAATTTGTTCTTCTTGCTCAGTCTGTAGTCCTGTTATCGTTGTTTTTTCGCCGTCGGTCGCCAAGCTGAAAAGTGGACATGCTCTCCCTCACAACGTACGTTTCATTGAGGCGGATGAAGTTTTGCGTAAACTGTCACTGCAGCGTTAGCATTTGCGCTTTTATGTGATTGACGGTGACCAGCATTGAGCGATTCTGGAAATAGCCATCATACGCGTGACGTAGCTGTTCGTAGAGCGGTTGTTGTTTCGCGTTGAAAATCCTGAGGGCTTTGTTCGACTTCCAACGGAAAAAGGATTTAATCTTCGGTTTCGCGCATGAGATCCCCCATGCTATCCAGGTGGGGAAATTTCTTCGCTGACGGGTCCAGAGGTGCCACCGGACTTGAAATTACTCTAGATTTTCTGCCGTTAAGAGGTGAGGGCGGAGAGACCAGAATACGCGTCCTTGTTCACGGCCAAGGTGTGGAAGGCAAATACGTACTGTCAGAGCTTTGTGGTCGGTGAATGAGCATACGTGCGTGGTTGCGCATCGCAGGTGCTCGCATAGCCCCGTTCTGATTTACATGCGATCGAGCCTAGATGCCGCGTTGTGTGTAACTTACGTGGGTGCGGGAGTAGTGGGGTGCAGTTTCAGCCATACATCATGCAGCTGCAGCTGCCGTACGGTCACCTGGAGAGCCGGGCTTGTATTTGCACTCGTGGAGTCGCTCGGAGGAAGCACACAGTTAAAATCGCCAGCAAGGATGACGTGTTGCGTATTATACTGAAGGTAGTATGCGATCGTGCCGTTGAAAAATCTTTCCCTCTCCGCACGGAAAGCTGACCCCGATGGCGCATTTACATTGCAAAGCGTCGTGTTTTGTATCCTCACTGCGACGAGGTGACCATCCAGGCTCTTCTCTACATGCGAGAATTGGATGTGGTCTTTTAGCGCTATTGCCGTTCCACGCCTTGCATGATCAACGTTGCAGAGAACGTTGAAACCAGGCAGAGAAAACTGCTCGTTCTCTACCTCCTGGAGAAAAACGATATTCTGCTCCATCGTTCGAATAAAGTTTTGAAGTGCATCGATTTTCGTTGCGTTCGTGATGTTGTTGATGTTGATTGTAGCGCTAGCAGTTTTGCGTTCCACTCCGCTGCTAGCAGGGGGCTGTTGACCTGTAAAGGGGGCCAACGACCCGCTGCCCGATGGGTGAGTCGAAGTCGAGACGGAGGCTAACGGGGGGAAATTTTGTTCGGTAATTAATTTCCCGGTGGGGAAGTGGTTTCGGCGGTAGCATGGTCGTTTTCGCCGAGTGTGTTTCTAACCGAGGCAGAGCAGCTTGGTTCGTTTTTGTTTCGTTCGCAGTGTGTGCGGCCTGGATCGGAGTCGGAGCTTGAGTCGTTTTTTGCGATGGCACCGTACTTTCCTAAGAAGTCGGTGATTGTTTGGTCCGACACGTCTTTGGACAAATCGAAGAGCCTCACCTCCACTGCTCCATCGTCCATGATGATTCTCAACGGATATTTCTTTTTGTCGACAGTGATGTCGTGTTTTCCATCATGTTCCTTGCAAGTGCGTTGCGACAACACCAGATCGATGACTTTCACGGATGAAACTCCTAGGGTTCTGCTGTTCTGAATCCGGAGCACTTCACCTTGATTCAGACCCAGCACGGTCGCACAAAAACTATGCACTTTAGCATTGTCCGGTTTCTTCGGCACGTTTGCAAAATCTATGCGAAAGTTGTTTTCTCGACGGCCCATCGTGGACTCGTTTGGATGCGAAGCGACACTGAACGGCCCAACGATGAACAAGAAGAGAGAGAAAAAAAGAAAGTAGTTTGTGTTCGACTTCCACAGAGCAGTAACGAAAAAACGCGTGTATTCAGCTCGGAAGTTGAGCGCTCACTGAACTCAAAAACGGCTCGATGGACATTTCTAATTTTTGATGTGTTATTTAAAAAATTTTGAATTTTCATAAAAAAAATTTAAAAATAAATAGCCGTTGTGGTCCAACATTTCAATAATCATAAAAAAAAACAAATATCTTGACCATTTTAGCAAATCTGAGTACATTGATTATTTTAACCAATATTTTGAGTAAAAATTAAAAGTAATAAGCTTTCTATTCATAATAAAACATTGCAAATCAATTCAGTAGTTCAGAAGTTATGTTTTTATTTTAAATAACATATTTCGAAAAATGTCAATTTTTCTGGTAACCCTTTATCAAACATGGTCATCCTAATAAAAAAATAAAAAAATACAGCGTTAGTAAACACTACTGGTGGATCGCCACGTTTCTGTTAGGAAACGCTGTTGGTCGAACACGCCACGTTTCACGGTAGGCAAATCAAAATGCTGGCTAAGCAGTTTTAGATAATAAATATGTGCCTTTTTTATCGTGTAGTTCGTAGAGTTAGGTTCCCAGCAAACACAAAATCGTATATGATAGCGGATAAAAGTACAAAGTTGAGGTGATATACGTACATGCGTCCATTTGGCTTAATATAAAATGTACGTACATCACCTCCACTTTGCACTCTTATCCTATATCATATACGATCCTGTGTTTGCTAGGTTGGTAGTGTCAGTCCGGTATTTAGTTGTTAATAAAGTGCTAATAAAAGTTAAAGTTTTTTAAAAGTGAAGTTCGAATCCGAAATTCCTTACTGGCGCAGCCGGTAGGATCAGTGAAGCTAGTGGTGTTACGAAACCAATAGTTTTAAAGTGACTCGCCGCATCCGAAGAACCAAAGCAGGTCACGCTCAGCATAAAGTTGGAGATATCAACGACGCAGCGACACCAGCGGGGGAAACAACAGTGAGTAGTCCGCCGCTCATCACGCCCGCCTACCACCCCACCACGGATAGCATCCGATCCGGTTTTCCTATCCAGGTTTTATACTGTAAGTACTTAGTTTTTCTATTTACAATAAAGTGTAAAACATGTCAGAAACTAGAACTAGTGAAATTGAGCAGCTCAAAGCGCAAGTCACGGAGCTTAAAGAATTGGTCAGAGGCGGTGGTAATATTTACCAAGTGCCAAACCCTATCAAACAATTGTCGGAATTCACCGGCAACAAAAAAAAAAGCTGATAATATGGCTCGACGAGGTCGACCAACTATACAGTTCATTTAAAATTAAAGGGGAGAATGGCGTTCCCGATACCATGAACGCCTACTACGTGCAGGCTATAAAAAACAAGAGAAAGGGAGAAGCACGAGTAACACTGTGTGGTAACCCGAGCACTATCCCAGAAATAAAAAAAAGTGCTCATGCAGCACTATGGTGATCGAAGAGATATTGCCTAAATTTACTGTTCACCTTAAAGAAGGGTGACAGATCCCACCAAAAGTTTTTCAACGAAATCAACGAAATGAAAGAGTTGGAGATGCAAATAAACTCAAATCTTCAACCCGCTTACATCAGTGCAACTTTTACAGAAAATTGTGATTACCATATGTAGTAGATATAAGCATCATATTAAATAAATAATAAAAATTGCCAAAAGTCTCATATTAAATAGCAACTGAACTATTTTCGGATTTTGCATAGTTCTCTGTGTATTACACTCTTTCAAACCGACTTCGTTAATAGTATGGGGAAAAAGCATTCCAGTTCGTGGAAGAGGAAAAAAAAACGTTGTGTAGTATTGATGTAGCAGGGAGATAAATACAGCAAAATCAAATACGGAAGAGAATGGATGGTAGGATGATGATTCCCGATGATGGAAGAGCAAGGAAGATGGACATTGCGTATGCGCAGTGTGATATCTTATTACGATGGGGGAGTGAGAGGCAGTGATCGCTTCGTTGAGAGTGCACATCGATCGGGAAGAAAATCTGCGCAGTACGATACATGATTACGATTGGAAAGTGAGAGATGGAAGAACCCGATTGCTGTGCAAATAAAAAAATTAAGGAAGAGAGAGAAAAAAAAAAAAAGAAACGACTCGGCTTTCAGAGTACGTATTGTGTGTGGCTGAGAGCAAAAAGTTCGGGGTGATGGAAACCAAGTCTGGAATAGAACGATCATTCTGTTGACTAAATTTGTGACGATCAAACGTATTAACACAGAGCTACCGGTTTAACCAAAATGGCTACGAAGCGTCACGACAATGGCGCAGTGGACGTTCCCGTCCGGTAAGTAATTTTGCGGCCATCGAATCATAAAAAAAAAAAAAAATCATCTTCAAGGATAATGTGGTGAAAGTGAGGAAAACTAAAAATAGTGATTGATTGGAATTTAGTGTCTTTATTAACATAAGTGCAATTTTCTAAAAACTTGGAGGTAGGATTTTCTCAGGACAAAAATGGCGGATGACTCCGTTTCGTGAAAAATGTTAACCGCGTGGCAACTCGTTTTGAGATACGTATGTCGGAAGTATTTTTGAGGCCAGAATAAATAATTTAACAGTGAATTATTGAAAAGTAGTGATTATATTACATTAAGTGCAGTTTTTTCCGGACAAAATACTTGAGTAGTGTAAAATATTCAATAAGATTTTTTGGAGCAATAGGACTCCCCTTGAGAATAGTTTATTTAATGAGGAAACTTTAACACTCAAAAACAATAATTAGCACAGAAATAAAGACTCCTAGAAATCGATAAGGAACAATTGGATTCCTTGAAGGATAAATGGAGCGAGAGGACTCCTAGAATTGAAAATGGGGCAATTGGACTCCAAATAATACAATCGGAGTAAGAAGGCTCCTGGAAATGAATACGGAGCAATTGGACTCCTGACAATAGAATTGAATTGAAAATGGAGCATTTGGACTCCAAACGATAAAATTGGAGCAAGTGGACTCCTAGATGAATTAAAATGGAGCAATTGGACTTCAAATGATATAATTGGAGCAAGTGGACTCCTAGATGAGTTAAAATGGAGCAATTGGACTTCAAATGATATAATTGGAGCGAGTAGGGTTCTAAAAAAAAAAAAAAAAAAAAAAAAGGATTCAAAACGGATAAATTGAAATATTTATATTATGAAGTAGCATGAGGTATTCAAATTTTTTTTGCCTTAATGGGCAGAATGATAAAAGAATAGTTATTGCTTGATTGGAAAATGAAAAAAAAATCAATCAATTTCGTTTGTTTTTTTACAGGACGAAGAAGAATAAGAAGATGGAATCCATCATGAAGGAATTGGCGGAAGAGAAATCCGCCAGAATCGAACTAAGCAATCAATTGGAAAGGGCAAATGAGACTATCACGGCTTTGCAGGCGAGTTTGACAATACATCGTAGCGGAAGTGTGGACAGTGTTGAATTCTCACGAAATGCAGGTGCTTCCAGTACTCAACAACACGGCAACGAGAGTGGAGTAGAAATTTCACGATTCATGTCCTCGATGAACCAAATGTCTATAACATCCATCAACCTGCCTGAGTGCAAATCAAGCGTAGCAGGCGAGCAGGTTGGGCGTCGGGATTACGAATCATGGATTGACCTCCTCGTAGATTCACTAAAGCTGGCAGGAGTAGAAGATGAGCGTACAAAGTTCATCGTTTTCAAGGTCAAGGCTGGGCCAGTGCTATTAGACATTTTTAAGAACACAAAATCGACTTCAGAGGCCCCTGATGAAGATAATTTCCCATTCTCAAATGCTACATTCCGGTTGAAGACGTATTTCGGGTCGGCCTCAGATATTATGCTCCAACGTCGCAAGCTTGCACTTATTATACAACGACCGGATGAATCAGACTTGTCGTTTATAATGAGAGTCGGATCTACAGCCCGTTTGTGTGATTTTCAAGAAGGGAAGGAGTTTGAAGAAATTGTTAGTGCAGTTGCGGCCCATGCAAGAAACAAGGACGTACGAACAGCAGCGCTTAAAATGTTAAACCGCCAAGGATCGTTTACTGATCTAGTTGACGTGGTTCGGGAAATCGAGGCGGTTGCAATGAATGAAGAATACTATCGATCCTCAGTTGAAGCATGGTAAGCCTGAACAATTGACAGTGGCAGCTATTAATACGTCATATCCGAGGGCAGGTCCTTCCAGACGGGGAAACTACCGGCATGCGACAGCTCGTGGGAGATATGGACATCCATATACCGCTCCCTTCAGAGTTGGCTCTCATTCAACTTCTGATGGGAAAAGATCCGGAAGTGGTCTAGAAGCTCAGCCCTATCGCTGCTACAGATGCAACAGCAACTACCACAAAGCTGACACTTGTTTTGCAATCGACAAAATTTGTTTGAAATGTGGACGTAAAGGTCACATCCAAAGAGCATGTCGTCCACCGCTCAAGAAGGAGGCTCAACACAGGACTGAAGGGGAAAATCCGGATACGGAGATTGGCAAGATTGCTACGGTTGACGTAGAAAGAGTTTCTAAGGAAGAAGAGATGGCTGATGATGGCAATGTAGGTTTGACATAGTAATGTAATGTAATGTATCATTGTCAATTATCTAGATCAACAATGAAGCTTTGGATTAATATGTTTGGATTAAAATAAACAGTGAATTCGATTTCTTTTGAATAAAGCATTACAAAAAAAAAAAAAAAAAAAAAGGATAATTTTGTAAATTAAGATTAACGATGATACATCGCATTGATTTTCTTTTTTAAAAAAAAAAAAAAAAAATAATAAAATGATTGAATCAATTTCTTTGCAGTTGCACATCGCAACATTCTTGGTGTCAAAAACCACGGCAGACATTGGTGTAATATTAGCAAAAGTTGCAGGATTAGAGTGCGAGTTTCTTATCGACTCTGGAGCGCAGGTAAATACCCTTACTGAGGATCGATTTAGTCTACTGTGCAATGACTACAGATACCGTAAGGAACTGTTCAACATCCAGAGTCGTGCAGATCGACCGCTAAAGGCATACGCAACTCAGGGGGAAATACCGGTAATGTTCACTTTTGAGGCTTTTCTGCACATATCAGACGACCGCCCAAGCTACCTTGAAAAATTCTACGTTGTTAAGGAACGCAAATCACTGTTGGGAAGAGCGACGGCAACCCGATACAGTGTTCTATTGCTTGGACTGGAAGTTCCTATCAACTCCGAAAAGTCCTTGATGACACACCCTTGGTATGAAGCGGAGGAAATAGGATCGGTGATGGTGGATGAAATATTTCCCAAATTTAATGTCCCTCCGGTACAATTAAGCTACGACCAAACGAGACCACCATGTCGCAATGTCTTCATGAATATTCCGATAGCTGTTAAACCTATGGTTGAGAAACGGTTGCAACAGCTTCTCGTCGCAGGCATCATTGAGAGCGTTACGGACGATATGAACGATTCATTTTGCTCGTCAATGCTAGCGATACCTAAAGGAAAGGACGATATTAGGCTAGTGATCGACCTCAGAGGACCTAATAGTTATATTCAAAGATCTCGATTTGCCATGCCTTGTCTCGAGAAGATTTTGGCAGACCTAAACGGAGCACAGTGGTTCTCGACAATCGATATGTGCAATGCGTTCTTTCACATTGAGCTCCACGAGAAGAGTCGCCATCTCACAAACTTCTGTACAGAGTTCGGAATGTTTCGGTGCGTCAGATTGCCATTTGGATTATGTAACGCACCGGACATTTTCCAAGAAGTTTTACAGAGAAAGATACTCGTGAACTGCAAGGGCGTGAAGAATTATTTGGACGACATCCTTATTTTCGGGAGAACTCAAGAAGAGCATGACGAAAACCTGGATGCTGTGATGGCCTGTTTGCGAGAACACAACGTGAAAATCAACGATTCCAAGTGTGTATTCAAGAGCCAATCCGTCAAGTTCTTAGGGTTCAGACTCACCTCGAATGGGTGGCAAATCGAGGAGGAGAAAGCAAGTGCATTAAAAGACTTTAGGAGGCCGGAAACAATAGCGGAGGTGAAAAGCTTTTTGGGCCTGGTGACATTCGTTGATAAGTTTGTGCCACATCGAGCAACTAAGACAGAGAAGTTACGGACGTTAGCGAACGCAGATACTTTTTATTGGTCAGATGAAGAAGATAATGAATTTAGAACGTTCAAGGTTGATGCCCTCAAAATGATAAAAACTCTCGGATACTTCAACGCTTCTGACAGAACAGAGCTATTTGTCGATGCATCGGCTATCGGCCTCGGAGCGGTTTTAGTGCAATTCAACAATGACAGAATTCCGAGAATAATCGCATGTGCCTCGAAAGCTCTAACATTAACTGAGCAGAGATATCCTCAGACCCATCGTGAGGCTCTTGCTGTGGTGTGGGAGTAGAACGGTTCGCTTACTATTTGTCTAGCAGACCATTCGTTATCCGTACGGATGCCGAGGCTAATCAATTTATTTTTGATGGGAAACATCGGATTGGCAAGCGAGCGGTCTCACGTGCTGAAGCATGGGCTCTGCGGCTACAACTTTTTGATTTTTCAATTGATCGAGTTCCAGGCGAACATAACGTAGCAGATGTCTTATCAAGATTGATAAAGATGTCTCAAGATGCAGAACCGTTTGAAGATAGCTCCGAGAACCATGTGTTGTTTGCTCTAGATACGGGTAATATGGACATCTCTCTTGGCGAAATAGAAGTGGAAAGCGAATTGGACGAAGAGTTAATAGAACTACGGAAGGCATTGAAGAACGACAAATGGCCTCGAGATCTACGTAAGTACGAAGCGCAAAAAAAATATTTGCACTATCTCGGTTCTCTGGTTTGCAAAGACGACAGGATTATTTTACCTTATTCGCTGCGGAATAGGGCCATGGCTTTTGCTCATGGGGGGCACGTGGGAGAAGTTGCCATGAAAAGGATTATGCGTGAGTTCTTTTGGTGGCCACGTATGGCTTCAGAAACAGAACAGTTCGTTAAGGAATGCCAGACTTGTTGCATGCTTTCCAAGAAAAATCGTCCTTTGCCCCTTTCATCTCGTGACCTTCCTGAAGGGCCTTGGCACACAATCCAAACGGATTTTCTGTCCATTCCGGGATATGGATCGGGTGATTTCCTAACTGTAGTAGATACCTACTCTCGATACCTTTCAGTTGTCGAGATGAAGCGCAAAACAGCGGAAGCTACAAATGCTGCACTTTGTGAAATTTTTAAGCTTTGGGGATGTCCTCGCATCCTACAAAGCGACAACGGCCCACCATTCAGCAGCTCAACTTTTTGTTCGTTTTGGGAAAATAAAGGAATACTTATTCGGAAGTCTATACCCTTGAGCCCCCAATCAAACGGGCTAGTGGAACGCCAGAACCAGTCCATTATTAAGGCTGTATCGGCTTCCACACTGGATGGTACTAATTGGCGTATGAGTTTGGACACATTTGTGCACAATCATAACACATTAATTCCACATGCGCGGCTTATGGTAACACCTTTTGAGTTAATGGTTGGACACAAATATCGTGGAACTTTTCCTAGCCTTTGGACTGAGTCTCGTTCAAAGGAGTTAGACAGAGAAAATGTACGAGAAATGGATGCTGAGGCTAAACTGTACAGCAAACTTTATGCAGACAAGGTACGAGGCGCAAAAGAATGTAATATAAAAGTGGGTGACAAAGTGCTAATGAGCCAACAAAGAAAGTGCAAAAGTGACCCAACGTTTTCGTCGGAACGCTTCACAGTAGTTGCGAGAACTGGAGCAAAGGTTGTGATTTTGAGCAGCAATGGGGTACAGTACGCCAGAAACGTGCAGGATGTAAAGCTGGCGCCACCTGCAAAGGAGGTTTCGGGAGACATTATTGATCTAGACGACACGCATCAACACAGTGACCGCAGCGGAATGGCAACTATTTCGGAAGACTCAGTAGACCAGACAGGTTTGGCACAAAGAAATTATCAAATTTCGAATAAAATGGAGCTTCGACACCGTTCAAACATGAGAAAACCAACCCGATTCAATGACAACTTCATCTATTACATATATCAGTAGTTCATGTCTCCAATGATAAACAGTTGAAAGCAAACAAAAGAACAAACAATTTTTATTTCTTAAAAAAAAAAAAACCAAGAGTAGAGGTACAGGATATTGTAGTAGATATAAGCATCATATTAAATAAATAATAAAAATTGCCAAAAGTCTCATATTAAATAGCAACTGAACTATTTTCGGATTTTGCATAGTTCTCTGTGTATTACACTCTTTCAAACCGACTTCGTTAATAGTATGGGGAAAAAGCATTCCAGTTCGTGGAAAAGGAAAAAAAAACGTTGTGTAGTATTGATGTAGCAGGGAGATAAATACAGCAAAATCAAATACGGAAGAGAATGGATGGTAGGATGATGATTCCCGATGATGGAAGAGCAAGGAAGATGGACATTGCGTATGCGCAGTGTGATATCTTATTACGATGGGGGAGTGAGAGGCAGTGATCGCTTCGTTGAGAGTGCACATCGATCGGGAAGAAAATCTGCGCAGTACGATACATGATTACGATTGGAAAGTGAGAGATGGAAGAACCCGATTGCTGTGCAAATAAAAAAATTAAGGAAGAGAGAGAAAAAAAAAAAAGAAACGACTCGGCTTTCAGAGTACGTATTGTGTGTGGCTGAGAGCAAAAAGTTCGGGGTGATGGAAACCAAGTCTGGAATAGAACGATCATTCTGTTGACTAAATTTGTGACGATCAAACGTATTAACACAGAGCTACCGGTTTAACCAAAATGGCTACGAAGCGTCACGACACCATATATCTGGATAATATTAGTGAACCTTTAGCACAGAGAACAGACATCCAGGCTCGAACATTTTTTTCTCAATTTACTGTGTAAATTTTCAAAAGCAAACCGTTGAAAAATCAGCGCCGCCTAATCTAGGTTTCACCAAACTAAAATTGACAGCCTATCAAATCTCAAGGCGCGCAGGTGGCGTCATCAAGATACGAATCACCAAAACTAACGGAAACAAGCTGTAATTTTAAAATGGCAGTTACAGAGATTTACACACGGAGGGCACTCTAGCTTGGATGTCTGTTCTCTGTGCCTTTAGCTAGTATAATTAAAAGCACAAACCCAAATAATATAGACAAGCGTTTTGATTAAGTGACACTTAATCAAAACGCTGAAATAAAAAAAACCGTTTGTGAAATCCACTTCGCAATCGTTCAAAACTAATTACATCAACAAGAATAGTACACATGTACCGAAACAAGACGCCGGCCCTTCTCAACAAAAAACAACCAAGCAACCATTTAAATCACCATACACTCGCCAAAGCAAAGAGTGGAAGTGAATACGAAGTTGGTATAGTCGGAGCAGGAATCAGATTACAATGTAAAGTGGACGACGATGACAACGACGACAACGAACATGAAATTGATGATGCAACCCAACTAGATGAACAAAATTTTCAGCCTGTCAAATTAAAAAACAGGCAGACTTAAATTTTATACCGTACACTGATAAAAAAGCAATAATTATATCTATGTGTTCCATCTATGATTTTTTGCAATATAATGAACAAATGATATCTATTTGTGATCACACATACTTTCTATGTGTACACATTGCCACTTTTATTTGCCACATAAACTTCATTTGTGTTTCTCAGAGTGTGCTGTTTATGTGTGAATACATCAGTATTATGTGGAATTTTCTATGGATTTTTGCCAATAAATATGTGTGGATTATTTCCCGTGTACTTACGGGTTCTCACCACAAAAGGCTTTTTAAACTTCCTAGTGGACACGGGGGCCAACAAATCGTATACCAATCCCGAACATGTAAAGTCAGCAAAGAAGGTTGCGAATCCTGCTATGGTGACTAATAAAAATGGTAGATTTCTGATTAAACACGTGGTTACGTTATAACCTGTTATCAGAATCTTTTGATGAGAAATTTCCTTTCTACGTCTTTAAATTTCATACGTTTTTCGACGGCCTTATAGGCTACGAAAATTTAGCAAGAATGAATGCGTCAATAGACACCAAAAAGTACCAGCTCACGGTAGGAAGTAAGAGCTATGCATTTGCAAAATATATTCCCACATCTATTAATTGTCATGAAACGAGAGAAAATACCTGTGGCGTTACTGTGCAGCCCGAACTGTACGAAGCCCAAAATAATGAAGCCCAGGTTCATTTATCTTTTTCCAAACCCAACATAGCTTACATCTTTTCCATTTCAAAGCCTGCCGTTCCCTTACGGATCTATCAATACACTTTCTCTTCATGTCAATTTGTTATAGCAATAAAATTACTGTCCGTTCCTAGCGCTTTGCATGGAGATGAGAAATTATCTGCTTCTGCTAACTTCTTCAAAGATCGCTACTTCCGCGCTGGGGAGAATACAAAAAATAACAATAAAAAATGGCGTATAGTTTAACCACATTTCAAAATGATTACTATATGATGGAACAATCGAATCGAAAGGCCGATTTAAAATTTAAACTTAACTTTCCTTCCGACCATCTTAGTGATGAGGAAGTTAGACTTCTAGCAAAAACCCTGCAACCATACAAAAGCGTATTTTTTAGAGGGGACCAACGACTAAGTTTTACTCATGAAGTAGAGCATAATATTGAAACGATTGATGAAAAACCAATTCATCAGAAAACTTATATGTATCCTTATCATTTAAGGGAGGAAGTGTCAGCCCAAATTGATAAATTACTTGATACTGGCATCATTGGGGAATCTTCATCCCAATGGACTACGCCTATCTGGGTCGTCCCCAAAAAATCTGATAATTCTGGTTAAAAAATATCGAATAAAAATATCGAATTTTTGTGGATTACCGGAAATTAAATGAGAAGACTCTTGCTGATAGGTACCCGATACCTGAAGTAAGTGAGATTTTAGACAGGCTGGGAAAAGCTCAATACTTCTCAGTTCTGGACTCGGCAAGTGGATTTCATCAGATTGAAGACATCCCAAAAACTGTATTTAACGTTGACCACGGTAAATACGAGTTCGTTCGTATGCCGTTTTGAGGAAACATCTCGGAGTAAGCTCCTTGTCTACATGGATGACATAATCATCTTCTCAACATCGCTGCAATCGAATCTACAGGGTATTGCGAAGGTACTTCAAACCTTCCAAGAATCAAACTTAAAGGTACAGTGCGATAAATCGGAATTTCTAAGGAAGGAAGTCGAATTCCTAGGTCATGTTGTGACGACCGACGGAGCAAGACCAAACCCTCGGAAAAAGGAAGCTGTGAAGACTTGGCCTCTTCCCAGAACCCCGAAAGATTTGAAATCATTTTTAGGAACCGTAAGTTATTACAGACGATGTATACCGCGTTTTGCTCATATTGCAAAACCACTTACATCCAAGGATAGAGGAAATGCTCCAAGCTTAGAGGAAATTGGAGCTGTTTTGGCTCAGTCTGTAGACGGGAAAGAACGACCAATTGCGTATCTTTCCAGAACATTGTCGAGAGCTGAGGAAAACTATTCAGCTACGGAAAAGGAACTTTTAGGCCTATACTTTGCCGCAAAGACTTTCAGACCATATCTATATGGAAGAAAGTTCGTCATCTACTCTGTCCATGAACCATTGACTAAAGAATTAAAATTAACTGACGCGACCGGTCGAGTAACTCGACAAAGACTTTATTTAGAACAATTCGATTTTAAAATAATCTACAAAAAAGGTAAACAGAACGTTGTAGCGGACGGACTTTCAAGAATCTCAAGACCCGAAATTAATATACAGGAATTGCAGAACGAAATATTCGAAAACAATGCAGTTTACGGACCAGACATTATTGATCAAGGTTTCAAATGATCAGAAAAAGAGCCCTTATTTAAAATGCAGAATATTCCCAGGCCAAACAGGACACGTCTTTCATAAAAGTAATTATTCGTATGATGACCTGATCCAGCTTCTTAAAGCATATCTTGATCCCGGAGCAACGAATGGTATTTTTGCCCTGGTGGAAATAGCACAAACCTGCTAAAGGCTGATAAGAAAAAAAAAATTTAATAAGATAAAAGTTCATTTTTCAAATATTAAACTTCCGGACTTAGTTTCTTTACAGGATCAACAGGAATTCATCAAGAAGAGCCATAACTACAGCCATCGTGATTACAAAATTACATACGGGGAGGTTCAAAAATCTGTTTATTTCCCAGGAATGCTTGCAAAAGTTAAAAACTTCATAAGTAATTGCGAAGATTGTAAGTTTTCCAAGTACGAAAGGAAGCCATTCAAAATACCAATATCCAGAAGAGTTTATGAGAAACCGATTGAAAATATTTTCATTGATGTCTATCTAAAGAGACCGAAAAATTTCTTACGCTCGTAGATTCTTTTTCAAAATTTGCTGCCACTGCAACCACTGACGAATTAATTGAAACTCTTTAATTTTAAAATATTTGGACTACCGAAACAATTAACATGCGATCAAGCACCAGGTTTCCATAATTCAAACTTTAAAAAATTCTTGTAAGATCAAAACATTCACTTACATTTTGCCAGTTACAGCAACAGCAACGAAATTGTGGAACGTTTTTATAATACCCTGCTGGAGATGTATCTCGCAAACAGAAGAAAAATGGAAAGAATGACTCTGTATGAGGGACTTTACAGCACTTTATAATGACGTTACAGCACTGTATATTGACGCCAGCACTTTATAATGACGCCAAACATTTTGTAACAAATCTCTCCCCAAGAGAGATAATTTTCGGAACCTCCACAAAGGACCACAAAAAATACAAGGTTAAGACAAGGTTCAATTTCAAAACTATTTACAGACTTTGCCTATGGGCAACAACAGGACAGACGGACCTTCTCATACATGACCTAAACAAAAATCCTTTGGCAATAATACCCTTTGGACCAGCTAGGATAAGTAAAAACTATCTAAGATTAATACACCGGATTGATCTAAAAATAATAGATGAGACCAGGCTTCCCAATAGTACAGCCTTCCTGCCACAGTTAGCTTGAACTGCATCGACTGTCTTTTTGTGAACCGAACTTTCGCTTGCTACTGTTCGTTCGGTACTCTACCCGAAGAATGCTGTTTACTAACAGTCGATGCTACGCTTGCTTTGCTGAAACCACCACGCTCTTAACGTAGTAAGCCGAATGGGATGTTAATTTTCCATTTTGTCATGTCATCTGTTTCGTAAATTCTTTCGCTTGGACAGTCTTTCTGAAGCGGTGACATTTTTCGGCTTACCCGAGTCGGCTGTCACGAGAAGGATGTCGTGAAATGGCATTGGCAGGCATTACCTAAGGTGAGAAACTAGCTCCCATTCGTCAGCTCCCATGCATTTACCCAGTTTCCATCACAAAGAGGAACCGTTGTTTGCGAGTGGAAATCAGCCTTGAATTTATTGTTATTTTTTTTCCGTTGGCCTATTTTTCCTCACATGGTGACAATCACCAACGCCAGGGAGAAGACTCCACCACCTAGACCCTCACCACCTATAGACTCATGCATATGAGCCGGGACCAACGGCTTTACTTCCCTTCCGAAGGAAGACGTGATCAGATTCTTTCGCCTCAGAAAAACCAGCGACGTCGACTGGGATTGAACCCAGAGCAACTGGGGTACCAAGTAGCAGTCACGCTTACCACGACACCACCGACGCCGGCCTCCTTGTTTCTATACGAGTGATTTATAATAGGCTGCAGGCATTTGGGGTCATCATTCACACACACACACACACACACACACACACACACACACACACACACACACACACACACACACACAAACACACGCGCACACACACACACACACACACACACATATATATATATATATATATATATATATATATATATATATATATATATATATATATATATATATATATATATATATATATATATATATATATATATATATATATATATATGTAATCCCCCTCATCAAAAACACACACAAGCGAAAGAATTTACGAAACAGATGACATGACAAAATGGAAAATTAACATCCCATTCGGCTTACTACGTTAAGAGCGTGGTGGTTTCAGCAAAGCTAGTGTAGCATCGACTGTTAGTTAACAGCATTCTTCGGGTAGAGTACCGAACGAACAGTAGCAAGTGACAGTTCGGCTCACACAAAGACAGTCGATGCAGTTCAAACTAACTGTGGCAGGAAAACTGTACTATTGAGAAGCCTGCTGCCTGGATGAGACTATTCAAAATTTGAACAATAAAGCTCAGGATAAGATAGACAGCAAAAGTTTAATGAGTTCTTTGATAAAAGTAAAAATCGATAAATTGAACTTGACATTTAAAAAATTACAACCATACTCAAGAGTCAAGAGATGGGAAAAATTAGGAGAAATTTGGAAATATATGTCTGGTAGCCCAGATGCGGAAGACTTAAGAATCATAAATAAAACATCAAATTCATTAGTCGATCAAAACAACAAACAGATAACTATCAACCATATTTTTGAAAATAGATTATACAATATTTCAAATGATAAATTAGGTATGCCAAAAGACTATAATTCATTAGCGTCAGAAACGTTCACCGGTTTCGATTCTGTAAATCTTTTGTTTAACATAGACGAGCTCATTAAACAGTTAGAATACATAGAGGAAGCAATCCATTTAGCCAGGCAGAACATCCCTAGCAGCAGCATCATAAGTTCTCTGGGGATGGAAGCAGCTCAGCAATTTTTCAACTAAAATGGACTAGAAGCGATAATTGCAGAAAATATATTGGACATCGCTAGCGCTTACATCTCTTTTGTTTTAACTCTTTATTTATTCCAAATTTTACATTATTTTACATTTATATATTATCCTAGGTGATCCTGCTAAATAATTAACATTTCAACCTTATATGCTATCATTAATATCTAATTGTGTTAATATTATTTTTACTTTGTCTATTCAGAATTTTTAACTTTAAGGGTTTATTTTGCCTGCGTGTCAGAATTACAGTTGATTTCTTAAAACTAGTTCTTATCTATAGAGAGAATTGATCATTGCAATTGAAGATTGCAATGATTTTTGTCTAAAATTATAAATAAAATTATTATTATTTTGTTGGACATTTCTTCTAGAGTCTCAACGTTTGACATTCTATGTAATTCAATAGTACTGAACCAGGGTCAGGGGGTAAGTCACTCGACCCCCTTGTGCTACCACCCTAAAAAACACGATCCGCCACACTTCAAACACACTCGCCACCACATGAAAGATAAATTCATATCTGGCACCACCTACACGAATCGATACCAAGGTAACCAATAAGCAGTTCCAAAGCGTCTTTACGGCAGCTTATCAAGCATTTAAGTTGCCTTAAATGCAACATAAATGCCACTTCTGGCCCAATATACGGCTGCTTTACTGCAATGCTATGATAATGCTTTTTTGATGCTATTTTGCATTCGGAATGCTAATTACAGGCTACAATCATTTAAATTGCATTTGAAATGCAACTTTACAAAAGATGGCCTTCAAGATGCTGATATAATGTGAATAAAATGCTTGTAGCATCTGAAATGCAGATTTAGGGTTGATTTACTGCATATGCTTATGCTTATTGGTTACCTGGGTAGTTTGTTTTTATTTCCCTCTCGCTTACACAAATGTATATCAGACGATACATATGTGAGCATGTATTAAACGTTTAAACCGTGCATGGTTGCCAATAAGCATAAATTTTCGATTGTAGTTTGTGAAAACACAAAAACACCTTCTGCCACCCCAGAAACACATTCGTACACGATCAACACAAACACAACGTGGCAGAGTTACTCACCCCCTGACCAGGGTGGCAGCTTTAAAATCATTTTCAGAACTTTGTTCTGAATCCTTTGAAGTGCTTTTTAACGTACACAGAAAGAAATCTTGTAGTAAAAACTACCATTTTACCCGACTACGCCTATCATTAAAACTACCATGAAATTTCAGTCAAATTTACTACGTTTATAGTAAAACCTTCAACGTTTGTGATATATTTGACAGACCTCACATTGATATCAACCGCACCATGGTTGATCTAATCGCAAGCATGGTAAAATCAAACCCATTTATAGTCAGCTGAAAATTGTTGGTGATTGCGCTTAATTTAACCCTTGAAATTGTAGTTTCTACTGCGGCTTTTTTTTGCGTGTAGGACTACGTTTTTCTTTTCTATTCCGGGTGCCGTTTCAAAATTTTGAAAAATGAGAGCGTTACGCAAAAGTGAAAGGTTTTTGAACGCTTATAACTCTCGTTCGACTGAACAGAATGACTTCATTCATATACCATTTGATCAAAAAGACTCACAAATGTTTCGCATTAAAATTTGAAAGAAGTTCAATGAGTATAAGTAGTTCAATTTTTCATTTGAAAATGACCTTCTTTTGCCCCCATACAAATTTGCATATCAACAGGTTGAAAAATGTGTTTTCCCTAGCAAGGTCATAGGAAACGAGTAACAAATGTCTTCTTCTTCTTCAAAATAACTTTTCCCCGTCCCACAAAAATTTCTCAACGCACAAAGCTATTGATCGAAAATGACATCATTTGCGCTACGCTCTGATTGGTTCATACGCCGCATTAACCGTGCCAGCAATTATGAAGCATGTGGGAACAACCAACCAATCAGTTCACGCTGTGCATTCGTAAGCGACAGAGGTGTTCGGTGAGTACGTCGATTGAAATCGCCTCCCGCGAAAAGAAGAAGACCAGAATCATCTCACATCACCTGCAGCTGGACATCCGCAACGACGAGGAGCTGAACGAAAAAGAAAGCCCAAGAGGAATCGCAAACTATTACTCCCCCGACAACTAAATCCGTCCTTTTCAGGACGACCAAATAAGTTTACTAATTAAAAAGTTTGGTTGAAATTTTCTACTGTGCTATTTGTAAATCAGTTTTTTATCCGAGGCCCACAGGGCCAAGTGTCATATACCATTCGACTCAGCTCGACGAACTGAGCACATGTCTGTGTGTATGTATGTGTGTGTGTATGTGTGTGTATGTGTGTGTGTGCGTTACAAATAATGTCACATCGGTTTCTCAGCCATCTGTGAACCGATTTCAGTTCTGTTGACGGCAAATGGAAGCTACAACATTCTCATAGAACGCTATTGATTTTTTGTTCATTCGGACATTTCGTTACGAAGATATGAACGAAACAGTACTTGAAGGCCTATTATAATAGTAATCAAACAGTTTAGTCTCCGATTACATACTGAGCTATTTGTGTACCGATTTTAGTCTTGTTTGTGCCAAATTAAAGCTATGAAATCTCCAAATAACTGGTCAAAATTTCATAATGATTGGATCATCCTTCGTGGAGATATGACCAAAACAACACCTGAGAGCACATAATTGTGAGATGACAATATACTCGTTGCAGAGCAAAACCGAACAAGACCAATCACACCAATCGATGCCGCTTGCATTCTATTGTGTCGCATCTGGAGCGTTGTATAGCACATACAGCGGACTAGCCACACTATGCGACTGTATAGAACTAGAGCAGCATCGATTGGCTCGAGTGGTCTGGTTTTGAACTGCAACGAGTATATTCGAAAATTACACAAAGTCTCCATTTACTATTTTCAACGAATATGTACTTATTAAGCATCTTGAATCCATATCGATAATCAAAATTGAAGCTCAGGATTGAAGCTTTGTTAACGCCAAATTAAAGTTATAAAATCTTCAAATAAGTGTTCAAAATTTCATTATGTTAACTTCCCTTTTTTACCCTTCTTACATCAATAGAAGGGTATTAAGATCGCTTGAAAACTCGACTTTTTATCCGAGGCCCACAGGGCCGAGTGTCATATACCATTCGACTCAGCTCGACGAACTGAGCACATGTCTGTGTGTATGTGTGTATGTGTGTGTGTGTGTGTTTGTGTGTGTGTATGTGTGTGTGAGTGTGCGTTACAAATAATGTCACATCGGTTTCTCAGCCATCTGTGAACCGATTTCAGTTCTGTTGACGGCAAATGGAAGCTACAACATTCTCATAGAACGCTATTGATTTTTTTTATTCTGACATTTCGTTACGAAGATATGAACGAAACAGTACTTGAAGGCCTATTATAATAGTAATCAAACAGTTTAGTCTCCGATTACATACTGAGCTATTTGTGTACCGATTTTAGTTTTGTTGGTGCCAAATCAAAGCTATGAAATCTTCAAATAACTGGTCAAAATTTCATTATGATTGGATAATCTTTCATGGAGATATGATCAAAACATAATTGTGAGATGACAATATACTCGTTGCAGTGCAAAACCGAACAAGACCAATCACACCAATCGATGCCGCTTGCATTCTATTGTGTCGCATCTGGAGCGTTGTATAGCACATACAGCGGACTAGCCACACTATGCGACTGTATAGAATTAAAGCAGCATCGATTGGCTCGAGTGGTCTGGTTTTGAACTGCAACGAGTATATTCGAAAATTACACAAAGTCTCCATTTACTATTTTCAACGAATATGTACTTATTAAGCATCTTGAATCCATATCGAAAATCAAAATTGAAGCTCAGGATTGAAGCTTTGTTAACGCCAAATTAAAGTTATAAAATCTTCAAATAAGTGTTCAAAATTTCATTATGTTAACTTCCCTTTTTTACCCTTCTTATATCAATAGAAGGGTATTAAGATCGCTTGAAAACTCGATTTTTTATCCGAGGCCCACAGGGCCGAGTGTCATATACCATTCGACTCAGCTCGACGAACTGAGCACATGTCTGTGTGTATGTGTGTGTGTGTATGTGTGTGTGTATGTGTGTGTATGCGTGTGTGTGCGTTACAAATAATGTCACATCGGTTTCTCAGCCATCTGTGAACCGATTTCAGTTCTGTTGACAGCAAATGGAAGCTACAACATTCCCATAGAATGCTATTGATTTTTTGTTCATTCGGACATTTCGTTACGAAGATATGAACGAAACAGTACTTGAAGGCCTATTATAATAGTAATCAATCATTTTAGTCTCCGATTACATACTGAGCTATTTGTGTACCGATTTTAGTTTTGTTGATGCCAAATCAAAGCTATGAAATTTGCAAATAACTGGTCAAAATTTCATAATGATTGGATAATCTTTCATGGAGATATGACCAAAACAATACCTGAGAGCACATAATTGTGAGATGACAATATACTCGTTGCAGAGCAAAACCGAACAAGACCAATCACACCAATCGATGCCGCTTGCATTCTATTGTGTCGCATCTGGAGCGTTGTATAGCACATACAGCGGACTAGCCACACTATGCGACTGTATAGAATTAGAGCAGCATCCATTGACTCGAGTGGTCTGGTTTTGAACTGCAACGAGTATATTCGAAAATTACACAAAGTCTCCATTTACTATTTTCAACGAATATGTACTTATTAAGCATCTTGAACACATCGATAATCAAAATTGAAGATTAGAATCAGGCATAACAAATGTACCGCTTCACGACAGTATTGTGTTAACTGTCACCTTTTCAACTCTATGACAGCCTCGCAATTTAGCTCTCCACGACAGTCCACAGTGAGTCAGTCATGCGACATGCATCGTTGCCGTCTTTTGCTGTACACGATTCGCTTGTTCGTGTGGATGTTTTTTGTTCTATGGTCTACGACAGCCTCGGTTGTTCATTCGTTACGCTTTTCAAAGATACGACGTGTACTTCGTCAGACTGCCAATACGATGTTGACATCGCGTTTAATATTTGACTCTGGTAGTTGGACTCTGGTCTTGTCTTCGTGTTATGCCGAAGAGATTTCGGTAATTAATGAGTACTGTGCTAGCAATTAGGTATACACTTAATTGCTGTGCATGAGACAACATGATCGAAATGGATAATAAATCAATTAATTTTATGGAGGTGCGCGCGCGTGTTTTTGTTGAGGGGGCTTATATATATGTGTGTGTGTGTGTGTGTGTGCGCGCGCGCGCGTGTTTGTGTGTGTGTGTGTGTGTGTGTGTGTGTGTGTGTGTGAATGATGACCCCAAATGTCTGCAACCTATTATAAATCACTCGTATAGAAACAAGGAGGCCGGCGTCGGTGGTGTCGTGGTAAGCGTGACTGCTACTTGGTACCCCAGTTGCTCTGGGTTCAATCCCAGTCGACGTCGCTGGTTTTTCTGAGGCGAAAGAATCTGATCACGTCTTCCTTCGGAAGGGAAGTAAAGCCGTTGGTCCCGGCTCATATGCATGAGTCGATAGGTGGTGAGGGTCTAGGTGGTGGAGTCTTCTCCCTGGCGTTGGTGATTGTCACCATTTGAGGAAAAATAGGCCAACGGAAAAAAAATAACATTAAATTCAAGGCTGAATTTCAACAACGGTTCCTCTTTGTGATGGAAAGTGGGTTAATGCATGGGAGCTGACAAATAGGAGCTAGTTTCTCAGCTTAGGTAATGCCTGCCAATGCCATCTCACGACATTCTTCTCGTGACAGCCGACTCGGGTAAGCCGAAAAATGTCACCGCTTCAGAAAGACTGTCCAAGCGAAAGAATTTACGAAACAGATGACATGACAAAATGGAAAATTAACATCCCATTCGGCTTACTACGTTAAGAGCGTGGTGGTTTCAGCAAAGCAAGCGTAGCATCGACTGTTAGTAAACAGCATTCTTCGGGTAGAGTACCGAACGAACAGTAGCAAGCGAAAGTTCGGTTCACAAAAAGACAGTCGATGCAGTTCAAACTAACTGTGGCAGGAAGGCTGTACTATTGGAAAGCCTGATTAGAATTGTCTAATAATTCATTTTATGGACTGATTATATGAAACTTCTAATATTTATGTAATTTCCCCTTTTATATAACTAACATAAACACGCTGTTAAATATTATTAATGGCAATATGTTAATCACTTCTATGAACAATACGTTCAGGATTGACAAATAGTTCATTTTATAAACTGAATGTATGACATATCCAATGTTCCTGGATCTTCCTGGGGTTTTGAATAAAAATATCTATCCAGTACATTATTGGTCACATTTGAGTTCGTTATTCTGGTGAAGTGTAAGGGGTGAAGGGTTCAGTCTCACCATCGGTGGATTAATGCGGGTTTTTCAACCTGGATTCGCCAATTCTAGAAGGGATAATTCAAGCCGACTGTGACACGTCAGAGACCGACCATGTGGTTGAGTTCGTCATAGTTCCTACTGGGAACTTCCTAGTTGTGCATACCGGATTAGTTGCTGTCAGTGGCAAGCAAATTAGGCAAATTTCTGCTAAGAAAATCATCCGTCTAGCGTGCACTAATTAAAACTAATTATTGTGGCACAATGACTAAAGTTCGTCCCCTTCGATGCAATTTGTATCACACTGTCTTCGTTGGTACCGCCTTCTTTTGTGCAATAGCATCCGACGCTTTAACATACCAGTTCTCAGCAAAATTTTGACTCAGTCTTACAACAGTCGTGGAGCTGTGAAGTTGTCTGTTGCAATGCAGTTTTTGGCAGCAAGCACCCTTGAGGTTTCACTGGCGAGCAGTAGTTGCCCAGACAGGCGTTGGTGCTCTTGCGGATGCTCCCGTCAACATCGCTGCGAGAAACATGGCTGCTGAAGCCTGCGAGTTGGCGGGAAAATGCCGCCCGTAACGAGACAAAATTCCCGAAAAACCCAAGGGAAATCGCTAACTACTGTTCCCCCGTCAACTGAACCCGTCCTTTTCAGGACGACCAAATCAGTTTACTAACTAAAGAGATTGTTTGGTTGAATTTTTCTATTGTTTGTAATTTAATTAGGGGGTCAGGGCTGAACATGGCATTCATTAAACGCCGCGTCTTGAAGTGTATCACAAAGAACGTTGAAGAACTAACGAACGAAATTCTAGAAGGGATAATTTGAGCCGAAATGCGACACGTCAGAGACCGACCATGTTGGGTTCGTCGTAGTTCCTAGTTGTGCTTCGCGGTTTAGTTGTTGGCAGTGGCATGCAAATTAAGAATATTTCTGTTAAGACTAATTAAATCTAATTATTGTGGCGCAATAATAGAAGTTCATCCCCTTTGATGCAATTTGTATCACATTGACTTCGTTGGTACCGTCTTCTTTCGTGCAATAGCGTCAGACGCCATTACCAGCTCTAAGCAGAACATTTAATACAGTCTTACGGTAGTCGTAGTTCTGTGCAGAGCTAAATCTGCCGTTTCAACGCGGTAGGCGAGCGAGCACACTCTAGGATGCACTGGTGAGTAGTCGTTATCCAGAGAGGTTGGTGCAGTTGGCTATTAGGGCCGATACTCCCGTCAACCTCCCATCAATCAGTTGATGGAAAAAGCCGCCCGTAACAACAACGGGACAGGAATCATCCCACGTCATCTGCAGATGGCCACCCGCACCCGCACCCACCCGTACCAAAACCTAATTTTCCGTTAAAATTAAAACCGTACTGTCGGTAATCTTATCTTAGCGAGTAGGTCTGCGCAATGACGTCTATATAAGGTCTGGCACAGTAGCCACAACAATATTAGTGAAATGAGCTAAATTCGCTCATGACACTTATACCACAGCACTCCTTGCGCACGCTACACAAAAGCTCGCAAAGTGCCACGTCATACTATTTGTTTTGATTCGTTCGCTCCGTGATTGTTTATTGTATGCGCTATAAAACTTAATTTTTCAACCGATTCCAATCTACCGATGATGGAACATTGGCTATATATCTTTATTCGATTTTCAAGTCCAAGCGTTTGAAAGTTTGTGTGGCAAAAATTCAATTATCTCAGTTAAATACACTACAATTGACCCATTATCGGGAGGAAATGCTTCTGCTCAATAATTGAAATTTGTATCATGATTATTTCCACAATTCAGCATTTATAATAAACGTTTGAACCAATTTTTAAATCTGAACCTTTGCCCGTCAATAGAAAATTCAATAGTGTGTCCTCCGGTTACCGAACGGAAGTCGTCGAAGATTCTAGATATCGTCCATACAGACCTGTGTGGACCGATGGAGAACGTCACACCTAGCGGCAACCGATACGTCATGATCATTGTTGATGATTTTAGCCGATTCACGGTAACTTACCTCCTGAAGCAGAAGTCAGAGGCTGCTGAGATACTGAAAGACTATGTCCTTTGGGTCGAAAACCATTTCGGTCGCAAGCCACGTGTAGTGCGATCCGATGGAGGAGGAGAATTCAACAATAAAGAACAGCAAAGCTTCTATAAGCAGGAAGGAATCCAACCGCAGTTCACTACCCCCTACTCCCCTCAACAAATCGGAGTAGCAGAACGCAAGAACAGGTCCCTGGCGGAAATGGCAACATGTATGTTAGGCGACGCTGGAATGGAGAATCGCTTCTGGGGTGAGGCCATGCTAACTGCCACATACCTCCAGAATAGGTTGCCATCGAGATCCATTTCGAAAACTCCGTACGAGCTCTGGTGGGGACGGAAACCAGATCTCAGCCATCTTCGGTAGCAAAGCATATGTGCACGTGCTGGACACCAAACGTAAGAAGCTGGACAGCAAAGCTAGGAAAGTGACGTTCGTCGGCTACGCGATGGAGCAGAAAGCATACCGCTTCGTGGACCTGAATACGGATCAGGTTACAGTGAGCCGCGATGTTCGATTGATCGAGATGGATAACGGTTCATCGTCGGTGGAAGTAACGGAAACAGTGAGAGAAGAAAATAAAGTAGACGTTGAACTTAATGAAGAAAGAGAAAGGTTGGAAGATTCGTCCGAAGATTTTTATGAAGCTGAGGAAGAAGAAGTGAGTTCCAGCTCGAACGTTCGTCGTTCAGGAAGGCCGAACCTTGATTTTGACTTGGGATATGCCGTAGGTTTTGCGGCATGTGCTGTTGAAGGGCCGATCGATAATAAAGAAGCTCTGAAAGATTGTGTAGTGGAAGAGCTGGAGTCTCACCGTCGAAATGAAACATGGGAACTGGTACCGCTACCCGAAGGAAGAAAAGCAATCGGTTCAAAATGGGTATATTATGAGAAACGGAATGAAGAGATTCAGGTCGTGAAGTATAAAGCCAGGCTGGTTGCGCAGGGTCTCGCTCAGCGATCTGGAGTCGACGTAGATGACGAGTTCGCACCTGTGACGTGCCAAGCAACTTTCCGAGCCTTGCTTTCGGTGGCAGCGAAGAATAACATGTACGTTCGTCACCTGGACGTAAAGACGGCCTACCTCTATGGTTCACTTAAGGAGGACGTCTTCATGCGACAGCCACCAGGATTCGTCGTTCGCGGGAAGGAGCACATGGTGTGCCGTCTGCCGAAGCATCTACGGACTGCGTCAGTCAGCGCGATGTTGGAATCGCCGATTGGATGAAGCTTTGGTGAAGAACGGATGCAAGGCAGCTGTAGCAGACCCGTGCTTGTACATCAAGGACATCGGGATCGCGAAAGTGTTTCTGGTAGTGTATGTTGACGATCTGATGATTGCATCAACTGACGAACCGGAGATTGTGAACGTTTGTGGTAAGCTGGAAGCTGAATTCGAACTGACGTCTCTGGGAGAAGTACGGCACTTCCTCGGAGTAGAGGTCAAGCGTGATGGAAACGTGTTCAAGTTGGGCTTACGCAACAACATCGACAAGTTACTCAAAGTGTTTGGCATGGAACAGTGTAAAACAGCCAAGTCGCCCATGGACCCCGGGTATGTGAAGATGGTTGAAACAAGTGAACTGTTTGAAGATCCACCTAACTACCGTAGTTTGGTAGGTGGGTTGCTTTATTTGGCCGTAATGGCTCGGCCGGACATTGCAGCAAGTGCGTCGATTTTGGGAAGAAAATTCAGTGCTCCTCGTGAATGTGACTGGACAGCAGCGAAGCGTGTGCTCCGCTACCTGAAAGCTACAAAGTGCTACCAGTTGAAGCTTGGTGGCGAAAATCAGCAGAGCCTCATTGGCTTCTCGGACGCCGACTGGGCCGGTGACGTTGAGAGTCGTCGATCAACATCCGGTATACTGTTTAAGTTTGGCGGAGGCTGCATCATGTGGGCCAACCGTCGACAATCGTGCGTGACCTTATCGTCGATGGAGGCTGAATATGTGGCACTCAGTGAAGCTTCCCAGGAAGCGGTATGGCTCAGATTACTTCTTCGTGACCTCGGGGAACCGCAAAACCAGCCTACAACCATCATGGAGGATAACCAAGGATGTTTAGCATTCGTACGCTTGGAACGGATGAGTAGAAGATCGAAACATATCGATACGAAGGAGCGCTTCATACAGGAGCTATGTGTTCGTGGGGATGTTCGACTAGATTACTGCCCAACAGACCGGATGCAAGCCGACATTTTAACAAAGGCGTTAGGTCCTGTAAAGCACCGGGAGTTTTGTGAACTGCTCGGACTCCATGAGGGCTAACCGAGTGAAGAGATTTCACATTGAGAAGGAGTGTGGAAAGGTACAATGCTCACCTCTTCGTAAGTATGCCTTGCGCATTTACCCAAACTTACTGTGTGTACCTTCTGTGCACATACACCTTGTTCTGTCTGTGCGCGCCATTCGATAAAAATCTCACTACTAAGTGTGATGTGTATTTTAACTTCGCCAATAAAAAGACTCGTTGTAAACCAGTATTTGCGTGTGATTTACTCCGTATACGATCCGAAATCCTTTACCGGTGTTCCGCTGTAGACAGAGGCCGCCATTTTCCCTACTGCGCGCTAATTGCTGCATAGGAATCGTGGCAAAAGTGCAATGGAAAAGAGGTAACTGCGCATGGTGGCCGTTAGTTTCGCCACGTGTGCTGTCGTCGGGTGTACGTTGGCTGACATATGCCAGATCTTAGACGTTAGGATGGTGTTTAATAATGTAACCTTTTGGTGTAACAACAAGCTGCGTAGAGAATGCAGCCAAACTTGTCGAGAGAAGTTTGTCACAAGTAAGTCCCAGTTGAACTTTACCATTTGTCGTATCGAATTTGTAAAAATCACACCAAGAATTTTTATGCTGTTTTCGGTATGAAGCCACGTCAATGACAAAGGGTTGTAGATTAATCCGACGTTGATTGATGTTGTTTTGGATTCATTTGAACGCGCACCTGCTGCTCTTTCAAAGCGTCTAAACAAACCCCTCATCTCGTCCAATTTATTAACACTGGTTACGATCGGTTTGATGTCATCGGCATATGCAACAATTAAATCAGTTCCACACACTTGCTCCAAACGTTGCAATAGGGGATGCAGGTAAACAACAAACAAGTGCATGGAAAGAGGGTCCCCTTGGCGGACCGATCGCTGAATCGGGAATGCTTCAGAGAGGTGTCCATTTACTAACAAGCGAGAAGAAGAGTTTGATGCTATCCGGGAGAGTAGGTCTACCAGTGATGTGTTTATACCTAGCGCTCGCATTGTATTAAACAAGAATAAATGGTCCACTCGATCAAATGCATGGTCGGGATCGAAAGAGACCAATTTTTCTGTTGGTCTGTTTGCTTTAAGATGTGCTATTCTGTCCTTTATTGCAAGTGTTGCTTGAAAAATATTTCGACCGGTATTTGAGCATTTTTGTGAATCGGTGAGAATATTGTGTGCACGAAGTACATTTTCTAGCCGCTGTTTCAGAATTCGCGAAAGTATCTTGTAGTCGACATTTATCAAGCTAATTGGCCTGTATGATCTCGCTGTGCCTCCTCCACCACGTGTTTTCACTAGGACTATCACTCCGTCCACAAACTGAGGGGAAATTTTATCTGATGGTATCGTTCATAACGAGATTTAATTCTCGATGTATCACATTAAATGTTATCAGGTAGAAATCTTTAGGAAGGCCGTCGGGACCACGAGACTTTCTTGATACACTTGTGCGGATGGCAGAAAGGATTTCGATAGAAGTTATCTCATCCATTGTAGCTTCATTCATGGGATCTTGTTCGGGGATTACTCTCTCGCAGTCAAACGATCTGGTGTTCTCTTCATCTTCTATGTGCTCATGTGAAATATTGGACCATATGGTTCTGGATAGCAGTTTCATCGTCGATTTCTTCATCCCTCTCGTTTCGCAGCCTCTCGATGATGGTTTTACTGCGCGCTCGCTCACCCAGCTGATAAGTCGATAGTGGTTCGCCAGCAACGAAGGTTTCGTTGATTCGAACGAACATTTCCGAGAAGCGTCTTTGATGTAAGAGCATCTCAGCTTTTATACGGTCGATAGTAGTGAGCATGGCTTGGTTGGTATGATAGCCGTCGTATGCATGTCGTAATAGCTCGTAGAGACGTTGCTGTTCGCGATTGAAGTCATCGTATGCCTGTTGGGATTACCGTTGACGATTTTATTTTAAATTTTGCACACGACAGCCACACGACATTTTAAATTTTGCACACGACCACCATTCCATCCACGAAGAGTAGTTACGACGTTGACGAGTGCAATATTGCCACTGTATTTGGAATTCGTCAATGTTTTCTGTACTGAGAAGATGTGGACGAAGGGACCAGAAACCACGACCATGTTCTCTATTGAGAATAGGAAGGCAGACTCTCATGGTAACAGCTTTGTGATCAGAAAAGTAACACACGTGGACATTTATTGATCTTAGCTGTGCTCGGAAGTTTGCGCTGACATAGAATCGATCAAGTCTGGACGAGGAGTTGTGTGTAATATACGTAAAGGCTGTTTCGCGCGGCCGAAGTTGTTGCCACACATCGTCCAAATGCAGCTGCTGAATGGTGGCTTGAAGGACTGGGCTCGAGTTTTGTCCGGTTGCATCACATTGTCGAATCACACAGTTGAAATCCTCACCAAGTATGATGTCGAAGATAATATGCTATGGGGTTGTTAAAAAATCTCTCCCGTTCGGCACGCAAAAGGGAACCAGACGGAGCATATATTGTGCACAATGTTGTATTGTGTACTCGCAGAGCTACCAATCTGCCGTCCAGACTCTTCTCTACGTGTGAAAATTGTATGTGTTGTTTGAGTGCAATTGCCGTTCCTCTCCTTGCATGATCAACGTTGCAGATTACATTGTAGCAAGGCAGAGTAAGCTGATCGTTTTCGACCTCCTGCAAGAACATGATGTCAAGCTCCATTGTGCGGACAAATGTGCGCAGGGCGTTTAGCTTTGTTTGGTTGGTAATTGCATTGATGTTAATGGTTGCGATATTACAGCTGACGTACTCCATTTTTATAAAATTTGAGCATCGAGGTTTTGGACGTGTTCGTAATCAGCGGTGGCGGTGTCTTCTCCGGAGTGTCTCATTTTCTTCCCCGGTGGGTGCCTACGCGAACGTCGAGGACAGTTCGAGGCTTGTGATGCTAGTGAGCTGTCCATTTCGCTGTCATCGTTTCTGTGATGGGGTTGAGTGATGCCAATCGGGGACACAGTTTCTTACGTTGTCGACGGTATGGTAATATCAGGGGGCGGGAGGTGCCATCGTGTTTTGTTGTTATGTTGCGTGCGGTACTCGTATCTCACTCGTTGCAGGGAGATTTTCAACCAAAGAAGTTGGTTTTTCGTTTATATGCTTTGTTGCCCGTAGAATTGTCATACCCGATGATGGTTTCCGTGTAGCTGTCGGATTCGGCTGAGGTTCGTTCGTCACAGATTTGGACGGTTGGTGATGTGTCGGCTTTCCTTTCGCCACGTTAGCGTACGATAGATCCGCCGATAGCTTCTGTACCAACAGTTTTTTTGTTTTGGACACATGGGATTCCTATGTGTGCAAATTCATGGCAATGCAAACAGGTTTGCCGCTGTCCCTTGTAGCCCACTGCAGTTTCTTCGCCCTGTATCGTAACGAGGGATGGGATATTTTTTGTGACCACTACACGGGCGACCCGAGCGCCGGTTTTCACACCACCGAAATCATTGTATCGGGATTCCCACAGCAGGTCACGAACGTTGAGGACGTCGCCGTAGTCTGCGAGAAAAAGAGTAACTTGTTCATTGGATACATTTTCGGGAAGATCGTAAAACTGGACATCAACTGCCCCGTCCTCCATCGTGATTCGCAACTTGTACGCCTTTCCATCAAACACAAACTCGTGCTTGTTATCGTGTTGTTCGACGATCTTCTCGGCTAGTTCGAGGTTGTTAACCTTCACGAAGGTACATCCCAACCGTCTGCTCGGCTGGAGTTTTAGCACATTTTCGCGCGTAAGACCAAGTTCTTTCGCAACGAATTTGTGGATTTCGTCATGGGAAAGTTGCTTCGGAAACTGTGAATAGTCCACACGGAACGTATTTTCGCGACGCGTCATCGCGGAATATGACGTCCCGACGGAGGCAAATGCGACACTTGATGTAGCACAAGAAAAAAAAGGCAAAAAAAACGTTACTAGATAGTCTGTGAACGACTTCCGAAAACTGCTCGTCCGAATAAATCGACTGATCGGTTTGGAAGTTGAGCGCTAACTCAATCAAAAACGCAGAATACTCACTTAATTTCGTGGAATCGGTTATTTCGACAAACACGACAAGAATTCATCTCGCCTCAAATTACTATTTAAGTGGCCCAAAATTTCATATTATAAAGGAACCATGCTCTAAATACAGCAACATTTACATATGCCCTAGCTCACTATTAGAGCCAATGGCTGAATGCATACAACAAATCATAAAGGGTGAAACCGCACAAAGCCCTACAGAACGAGTTTACTCTAACAATAGTATTAGACGCATTGATGATGGCAATATTTTCATTAACGATGCAGATGTAATATTAGCATCCAACTGCTCAAATCAGCGAAGGGAATTGAAAGGTGCATTCCTAATACAATTTTCGAGCTGTATGCTAAAATTAAACGGGGAAGAGTACTTCGACATCCTTATTTTTCATTGCCAAAATCGCACGTGCACTTAACCAATCATGGTTCTTATAATTTTGGACAAAGTTTGGGAAAACACTCGTAATGCGTTCCTCTTTTGTCGTTGTGAAATGACAGAAATTCTGCGGGAACGTCAACTGGTTCTTCTTCATTGCCAATCACCAACAATTGATTCGAGAAAATCTCGGTAGACGGATCGTTTTGCAAGACAACTCGCATATTTGTCGCCAATTGTAGCATATCGCCACAAATATGAAAGCTTAAGGCAAGCATTCATTTCATCGTGTACGTAGATAAGTTGAAAAACAGTGCAAAAAGACTGAAGCACATATTGGGATTATTTTTCGTCAGTTCAGACATGTCACGGCTACCAAACCGAATACAGTACCTCACAGATTGCACAAATATCTCCGAAATTATCGAAATCACGCTGAGCTTCACTTGAATGATCGTTTACGAATAGTACACTTTATTCAAAGTCTAATAATTAACGATCAAAAAGTAATTGGAATGCAGCATCAACTGTACCACAGGCAGACGTTCCAGCTCGAACAAAAGAATTCAAATTTGTTGTGTAAAATTCCATCTTGCACAGTAACGCCGCGTAGTCAACTAATTGCTGCATGAAATCTTACAGTTTGACTGGTAACTCATTTTTCTCTTACCAATCAAAACAAATCTGTGGCGCCATCTGTTAGCTTATTGCTACTTGCCATCTTGATGGAAGCAATGTTTTACACAGGTAGATGAGATGAAGTCGAACGTCTGTCTACGACTGTACCAACAGCAGAATAGTAAGGACTCCTGTGAAATTGCACAATGTCAGGTGGACTATCAACGTCATCTACGATGCACTTGAACTCGATCAAAACAAATAAAAAAACCATACCATATATTCAGAGGATAGACCAAATGATCGCAACTTTATAGTGCTCAAACTTCATAAAATATTAACCGATTTAATTTCGCCAAGAAACTCGATTGGAAAGTTGAGGTATTTTTTGTATCTTGGTTACATAATTGGTCATGGCTCCCGGAATACCACTGGACGTCATAAAAACCCTCTACAGTTTTATTCCCTTAACTCAATCGAATTATAGATTGCTTATTCGAACCAAAGCAAAACGAATTGATCCTCAGAGGTATCAGGAAGCTGGATCAGGCTAGCCCATAGTTCATATTTTGTGATAAAATCGTAATTGATCCTTTCTATAAGATCCCCCAAAAATGTTCAGGGAATGGCCAATGTAGCCAATGGCATTCTCAAGTCTATCAAAATCATAATTATGAAAAATCATGAACATAGAACTGCCATACGGCATGTTTTGGAGTAAAATCGTAAATGGCCTCTACTACAGGTTCCCCCGGAGACGTTCCGGTGGTAGTCAATATATCCAATGGTCTTCTGATGTTTTTTTTTTTTGTAATTATCATTTATTTATACAGGTTCAATCGAATTAACTTTACAGAGCCAAATTTTCATATTTTTATACATAATTTATCTTAAAACTAAAGTTAGGAGGATAGAGCCGATTACTCGCGGCCGTCTCGAGGTTAATAGGAATTACAAATCTAAGGATGGGAAGGAGGGCGGGAATTTAAAGTATGGTTTTCATAACACATTAAATTTAAATTCAAAATTATCTAAACACTTATAACTATACAACTTATGGTTTTCTTTTGACTTGAACATTTCTTGAAAAAGAAAAAAAACACACACACACATACACATATAAAAAAAACTTATACTAAACATACAGGTTAAACTAACTACAATCTAATGCTAATGTTAGTCAAAAACACATAAATGAGTTTCGTGTACTCCAAATCACGTACAGCCAAAATATCTCGAATTGGCACATTTGGTTGTCTACCTCGAGCCCGAAGGGAATCATAAAGCTCAGATCTGACTCCAGAATGCTCAGCACAAGGCCATATAACGTGATCTGCGTCCTGATAGCCTTCAGCCTAGTCCACACTCACAGAGATTGCTGTCGCTCAGCCCAACCCGGTATAAATGAGCGTTCAAAGAATAATGATTGGACATGAGGCGAGACATGACACGAATGAAGTCTCGACCCACATCCATCCCGCTAAACCAAGATTTCTTCGACACCTTTGGGATGATAGAATGTTGCCATCGCCCCAAATCTCCTTTACTCCATTTATACTGCCAGCTGACGAGTGACTGATGACGAAAAATAGGAAAAAAATCGTTGAAGGCGATTTGTCGGTCACAAATATCGCCTTCCATAGCGCCCACCTTTGCAAGCGAGTCCGCTTTCTCATTGCCCGGAATTGAACAATGAGATGGGACCCATACAAAGGTGATGATAAAATAACGCGAAGATAAAGCACTTAGAAGCTCCTGTATTTTCATGAGAAAATACGAGGAGTGCTTACCGGCCTCAAGGAGCGAATAGCCTCTATAGAACTGAGACTATCCATGAAAATGAAGTACTTATCCGGTGTTAATGAGGCAACAATTTCAAGCGTAAAATGTATTTCCACTAATTCAGCGACATATACGGAACAAGGAGCTTGAAGTTTACGGTTGGCGCTATAAATTTCATTTAATATACCAAAGCCTGCTGACTCCTCTATCAATGATCCGTCAGTGAAGAACGATTTAGTGGAATCAACTTGGCCAAACTTTGCAGCAAAAATCACCGGAGCAATCATAGGACGATGATGCTCTGGGATTCCATGAAGCTTCTGCTTCATGGATAAATCAAAATGAACCGAATTGTCGAAATCGGAGAAGCAAACACGATTGGAAATGTTCGGCAAAGGGCTGACATCCTGTGTTATGTACAAATGGTACAAGATCATGAAGCGGGTTTGAGGATTCAACTCAAGGATCTTCTCAAAATTTTCGATCACCTGGGGGTTCATAACTTCACACCTGGTGAGGAGCCGGAGAGATAATTCTGTAAACCGATCCGAGAGTGGCAACATGCCAGCCAACACTTCAAGACTCATGGTGTGAGTCGAGTGCATGCAACCTAACGCGATACGAAGACACCGATACTGAATACGTTCCAGTTTAATGAAGTGCGACCGAGCCGCTGACTGAAAACAAAAACTACCGTATTCCATAACCGACAAAATCGTTGTCCGGTACAACGTTAGAAGATCTTGTGGATGAGCTCCCCACCAGGTTCCGGTAATTGTGCAGAGAAAGTTGATCCTTGGCTGGCATTTTCGCTTCACATACTCAATATGGGATCTCCAGGTGCACTTAGAATCGAACCAGACCCCAAGATATTTTAAGGACATAGAATGAGTTATCGGCTTATCCCAAATTTGAAGCTTCGGTTGTGCAGGGTTATGCTTCTTAGAAAAAACTACCAACTCAGTTTTCTCCGTAGAGACTTCGATACCTAGCTCTAGAGCCCAAGTAGACAAATTGTCCAAGGTATCCTGTAAGGGTCCTTGCAGATCAACCCCATTGGGTCCCGTGACAGACACTACGCCGTCATCTGCAAGTTGTCTCAACGTACAGTTGTCACCTAGACAACCGTCAATGTCTTTGACATAAAAATTATACAAAAGGGGGCTTAAACATGATCCCTGGGGGAGACCCATGTAGCTAAATCGTGAAGCTGTAGAGGTTCCATGAGAAAAGCTCATATGTTTCTCTGACAGCAAATTGTACAAAAAATTATTTATTAATGGTGAAAAGCCACAAGCGTGGAGTTTATCTGAAAGAACTTCAACAGATACTGAATCAAAAGCCCCCTTTATGTCCAAGAATACAGAAGCCATTTGCTCTTTTTAGCAAAAGCTAACTGAATATCTGTGGAAAGCAACGCGAGACAGTCGTTCGTTCCCTTACCCCTACGGAAACCATATTGAGTATCTGAAAGCAGGTTGTTCGTCTCAACCCATTTGTCCAGACGGAAGAGGATCATTTTCTCCAACAACTTTCGAATACAAGATAACATCGCGATGGGTCGATAGGAGTTGTGGTCGGACGCGGGCTTACCAGGTTTTGAATGGCAATAACTCTCACCCGTCTCCAATCATCCGGTACAATGTTGAGTTCCAGAAACTGATTAAACAAGTTCAACATTCGCCTCTTCGCGACGTCTGGGAGGTTCTTGAGCAAGTTGAACTTGATCCTATCAGCCCCTGGAGCCGTATTGCCACACGAAAGGAGTGCAAGAGAGAACTCTACCATTGAAAAGGGTTGGCTAATCTCATCTATCGAATTCGTGTTTTCGCGAGGAATCATCCGTGCCGGCACAGAATCTGGAAAAACTTTCCGCGCGAACTTGAGGATCCATTGGTCCGAGTACTCCTCACTCTCGTTGTTCGTTGTTCGGTTACGCAACCTTCGCGCCGTGTTCCAAAGAGTACTCATCGACGTTTCGCGCGATAGCCCGTTCACGAATGTTCGCCAGTAACCGCGTTTCTTGGCCTTGATGAGGCTCTTAAGTTCACGTTCGAGAGCCGTGTATAATTCGAAGTGCTCAGGTGTTCCACGTCTACGGAAAACTTTAAACGCGTCGGACTTTTTTTGGTAAACCTCGGTGCATTGCTGATCCCACCATGGAGAAGGAGGTTTCCTGCAAAATGACGTCCCTGGAACTGGTCGAGTTTGAGCTTGAAGCGCGCTGTCTAAGATAAGGTTGGAGAGGAAGTTATTTTCTTCCAGCGGTGAAAGCCTTTCTACCGTCGTTACGGCTTCATCTACTGCTTTGTCTTTGTCCAATCGATGTGACGGGTAAGATCATACGTGACGTTGACAGATTTCGACGAATTGAACCCGGTGGCAACCGAAATTTTTATGGGCAAGTGATCACTACCGTGGGGATCTTGAATCACATTCCATGTGCAATCCAACGATAATGAATTCGAACAAAGTGCGAGGTCTAATCTACTGCCAACTGAGGATGTACCAGCCAAACGTGTTACTTCTCCATTGTTAAGAACTGTCATATTGAAGTTGTCACAGAGGTCATATATCAGGGAAGACCGGTTTTCATCGTACAGTTCT